>JARHVA010004521.1:725000-727500 GCA_037957365.1 Torreya grandis | reverse complement strand
CCCTTCATGAAAACTCCTTGTAGCATTGTTCACAATTAGGCTTGTGAACCTACCAAAAGTTTGCCAAAGAAAAATGAAGCATGTGCACAATTTAGTCACATAACCATGAAAATAAAATACATTAAAATAATATACATTACCTTAAAAACATAACCATGTGATTTATACTTCACATGTCAGGGTAGAAAGACTCATATGCGTCTCTGCAAATAACCCACTCAAAACTACCAAAATACTCCAAAAACCAGTCATGAACAACTTGATCTTCACTACCTAAAAAAACACTTCCCATGACCAATGAAACTTTTAAAATATCCTTTGAATTATATATATCACTTTAAAATACAAAATTATCAAGTTCTAATGTCAAATATTGGTCTTGAAGACCCATCTTTTTACCTTACTACACTCAATGAAACTAGAACTAGGTAAGCCATTTTGGCTTACACATTTAAACCACTTTTAATGATTATAAAACATTATTAAAATAATTTATAGGACATAATACTAAATAAAAACAACATAATATATATTTTATATACTTCAACTCATGGCATCTATTCTCAAACTCATCACTACAACTTGCTTACACAGAACTACTAATTTACCTTAAATGACAGTCATGGAGACATTGACCTTCAAAACCTATATGAGAATTTTAAAGACTTATGATGCATGTAGATGATCTTATGAGATAATTATATCATTATAATATTTAAATATAATATACTTAAATGGAAAATATTGGTCTTTCAAACCAATCTCATGACCCTATATCTCATTGTCTTATCTAAACCAAATAGGTCAACTTATGAGAAAAATTTTCACTATATTCATTGAACTCCAGAACTTATAATGTGTGTGTGTGTGTTTGTGTGTGTGTGTGTGTGTGTGTGTGTGTGTGTGTGTGTGTGTGTGTGTGTGTGTGTGTGTAAAGACATACATATATGTGTGTATATATATGTATATGTGTATGTGTGTGTGTTTGTGTGTATGTGTGTTTGTTTGTGTGTGTATATGTATGTATGTATATGTATGTGTGTGTGTATATATATATATATATCTATATATATATGTGTGTGTGTGTGTATATATATTATATATATGTATGTATATATATATATATATATATATTTGTATATATGTGTGTGTATACACATAAATATATATATATATATATATATATATATATATATGTATGTATGTATGTATGTATGTATACTTGGTTTCATAATTCTCTCATGATAACACATTACTAATCATCTTCTCACTACTACTTGGGTTTTTCACTATTTACACCATTAGGCCTGTTAGAGACTGGCTAACTTGGATTAATAGTTTATCACAATTGGAGGCTATAATATGTCCATAAACCTTACTTTACATAAAATTTGATTCTCAATCTTCATCATCCATCCATTTTCATTATTTAATTTGGTTAACTCTAATTGTTATAACAAATCTCCAAGAAATAAACACTTTATTGTTGGATCCACTCATGTTTATGATAACTCAATCATACCTAGAGGTGATTGGGAGAGTTTAATACAACCTAAAATAGATTAATTAATCATAATAGACCATTATGGTAAATTTTGATCAACATCAAGTCCTTATTAGGGTTCTTAATAGGGCTTAAACATGTTTCCATTATTAATAATCATTCATAAATCATATCCCCTCAAATAAATAAAAAATTCTTAGATTTTTGAGCTAGGACCCATCCAAATATACCATGAATATATTAGGTTATCATGTATAGGTTTGATGATCTAACACACAAGAAATCTTTCTCGGGTTGAGAACCCTTCATTCTAAGAACTCAAGAGACCTGGAAACCACTTTTCATGCCTTTTATTGCAAATTTTGACCTCAAAATGTATTAACAAATTGAAAAAACATTTCTTTCCTCTGATAATTCCTACATGAGCTCAGACACCTTAAAATCTGATCATGACCCCTCATTAGGCCACACTCTCTCTCTCTTTCCTCTCCTAGACCTTGACCTACAAACCACATTAGGACTTAAAATTGACCTTCATGCCTCTTTCCATGAACTTGAAATCTTAAAAAAATTCTAAATAAACCTATATTATGCTTAAAAGTATACATGTAGCCTCCATATGTCTTTAAAATAGCTCATGATACCTCATTAGGCCAGGTAGGGTCTAGAAGTGGTCTAGATGCAAACTAGGTATGAAGGTCTTACCATTATAGGCATATATTGAGACTCTCATGGGTGATTCAATGACTCATATACATGCTAAATAAACCTCATCTAATCACTAATGCCTATGTGTACTCATTTCACCAAGCTAATATGCTCATACCTTCTTATAAGGTCTTTCCATATCATGACTAAGATTCTCAAGTCACCTTGTACTCAAAAACTAGTATTCAAACATGCTTACCTCAATGATATAAAACAAGAATAATCTTAATATATCAATCTCACTCCACTATATCAATATTTTTCTTATCAACATTATCTCATGTCCTC
>JARHVA010004521.1:620000-720000 GCA_037957365.1 Torreya grandis | reverse complement strand
GGTTTGGGAGGTTGAGTAGAGTTCCTTTTAAGTAAGTGATCCAATAGTGTAAGAATAATACAAGCCTTATGACCCTACCACATGTCACTTGTAATTTTTTCAAACACTTTAAACAAGTTTTAGGGTGAATTTTGTGATTTTGAGGTAAATGCTTGGAAATAGGTCTAAAACTGTAAGTGAATGATCTAACAATTTTCCATGGTGTTTTAGCATGATAGAGGTTTACACAAAGTCTCAAATATTATAACAATCCAAAAATGAGGACTAGAGGAGATATTATGCCCAAAAGACCCTCAAAAGTGCATTAGATGACTTAAGGGTCCCTAAAATATAAATTTCAAGTGAAAAGTAAATTTTTTATGAATTTAAATTGGTTTTGAATTCTTCTCACACCTTATATCATGTTTTACCATTTTAGACATGTTCAAGGTCATTTAAAATCATTAGAGTGGAGGGAAGAAGTTTTAGAGCAAAAGGAAGCATTTTGAAGATTTGGAAAAATAGGTTTTTATAGATTTTACGTGATGAAAGAGCTAAAATGTCACATTAATGAATTCATGGAGTACCTATTATCATATTATAGGCCCCTAAAATCACATTCTAGTATAATAACCAATAAAAGTAAGGAAAACTATTAGCTATAAATGAGGCATAAAATAGCTTTTCTAGCATTAATGGAGGTCCATGAATTTTATAATTTTTAAAGGAGGAATAAAATTTAATTTACATCCTAAATTTTTTTTTACAATTGTTTAATTTCATAGGAAGTATTCTAGTTCTTCATGCTAAGGAAAAACCATTTTTGGTAGTTTGGGACAACTCTAGGAGAGCCTTAGGTTTTCACTCAATATGGTCAAAGGAGAGAGATTTTGGGAAAAATATTTTGTGAATTTATATGGACCCTAATTTCATTCAAATTTTTTCATTGGTTTTCTAGTTAATTTCCCCATATTTATGAACAATTGCTAACAATTTAGGGGTGTCTAGATGGCCTACTCATTCAAACAGGGCCCAGGTTTTACCTTGTTTATTTGATTTAGAATTAAATGAGAAATAATGGTTTTATAAGAGTAATTTTAGGTTAAATTATGATCTATTCCAATTATTTTCATTTACTAAATCCTTCCAAGAAGGTACTTATGTAATATAACTTGTTTTCCTTTTTATCCTTATGAAATGGCCATTTGATCAATTTTAGAGCAAAACTTATGTTAAAGATATAATGTACCTCCTATTATTTATGGAAAATAAACTTAATCAATTATTCCTTAGTCATCAATCCTTATAATTTATCATAGCCTTGATGGGTCAAATGAGGACTATTATAGCCTAAGCAATCTCCATCTACAACCATGGTTTGAGGATCCAAGAATGGAGGTAATACCTCTAGAGGTCTTGGATTAATTTTATCTTATTACTAAGTAAAAGCATATATAAAACCAATAAATAATATATTTTCACCTATAATATAATGTTCTAGCTCATAATTGGTGACCTTCTTAAGGTCTAAGCTTAGTTATGATTGCATTTGTTGTTTAAAGGTAACCTACAACCCTAATATACTAAGGAGAGATAAATCATGTTTCAAATCCTTAAATGTTTTGAGGATTCAATAAACATATTTAAATAGTCCAATTCTGACCATAAATCCATTTTCCATGCATATAACTTATCTCCACACTCACTACCTGCATACGCAAATGTACACCTACGAGTAACCCTTCAGATATTTGAAAGTGATGTTCAAGTGTGTGTGAATTTTTTTCTATAACCTCTTTGAGGTTTGTGAATGTGTAAGGTACTTTTGAAACCATTTTTGGTAAATTATAATAGTAATAATACTTGAGGGGTCACCTCAAGTGAAGGAACTGAGCTTTAGGGATTGTTGCCCTAAAAACACCAAAACAAAGGCCTAAGCACTTTTGGAGATGCCATATGATGATCTCACATAGAGTTTTTATTAATATAAATGCATCTAATTTATAGCCCTATCTTAAGGGAAGAACCTTGAAAAATTAAGTGGGTGTGTGATTATAGGTAATTGACATTTGAAAGCCACTAAGTTGCACATTTGTTCACTATAGATTGGTAGTGATATCTATAGGATTATAAGTTTCCAAATAGACTTACACCCTAACATGGTAATTCAAGAGCATATAACCATGGTATGTGGTTCTAAGCAAGTGATAAGGACAATTTTTTTTCAAATTTTATTATGGAAAGTTGAAAAGTAGGCTATTGGCCTTTATCAACATCTACACCCATAAAAAAGGAACACCTACAACTACCAAGAAGGAAATATAGTCAATTAGGTCAATGGTGCTTTGAATGAACACCAATGGATTTGACTACTTCAAGAGGGTATTTTATGTTTGTAAATTATCATCATGAAATATAAGTATTCAATGTCACCTTATATATTGATTCACACTCTCTTAGGGAAAGGACCTTGCCAAAGTCCATACAAAAGACTTACACCCTTCGTATATAGTCAAGTTTTTAAGCATGAGGAAAGAGGGGTGAAATTTGATAATGTAAAGTTTTGGATTTAAAAAAATCTTCATTAATATAATATGAATAGGAGGATTCAATATAATTATAATGGTGTAATAAGACATGTTGCATTCATAAAGTGGCATAAAATGCACCTACAACCACCTATTAGTTTGGATAGTGGATTGGATCTCAAAATAGATTTAAGTTTGTTTGAAAAGAGGGTGGAAATCTTAGGATTTTTCGACCTAGGTGACTATGGGATTATTTAGACCACCAAAATCATTAATAAGGGAAAATTTAGACCTTGGAGCATCATAGTAAAGTTAATACGAGGTCTATAGTAAGGTTGCATAGTCAAACAACTAATCATGAATGTACAATGGATGGTCAAGGTGAGAAAAGCCTCCATTAAGGTCTATTGAGTATAAGAATCTAATTCAATGCTCAATGTCTTAACTTGTGATGTTTCAATTATGAATCACCCAAATAGAGGTAATATTTGGACTATTAGTCAAGTGTCTTAAGACCACCTATAGGCCTATCCCATTTTAGGGAAGTATAAGGCCTACTTGGTAGTCTTAGGACTCCTCTACATGATAAGAGACTACTTTGAGTGACCTAATACATGAAAAAAAATCTTTTGAGTTTTAATAACAAAATATGTGAAGTATAATAAGGCTTTTAAGGCACTACAATAACCTACAATAAGATTATAACACACCTACAACAAAAACAAGAAGGGAATTGGTGTTTTGAGTGTGAATTATGTGTTTTTGACCTTTTTAAATATGGTCATTGTTATTTTTTTAAATGATAATTATAAAATAGGGTAATTATGATAATTTACAACTTAACCATCAAGAGTAAGCCAAAAATAAACCTACAGCAACTTAAGGGCACTTATAGGCTTGTTCAAGGTCAAAGCTTGTAATTGATTAAGTTTTTAGTAACATAAAGCCTTTCAATTGGAGTTAAGGTATTATAAACATGAAGTTAGGTTAATTTACTAATATGGTTGAGGAGAAACACAATATAAAGGTTTTTAGGGGCTTGAGAGGAGTAAAATGCACCTATAGCCCTAAAACAAAACCCTATAGTCTTGTGCCTTTTTAAGAAGGCCTACTTGGCAGTCCTATAACACTTTTAAAGTTTAAGGATTATATTTATATCCAAGAGACATAAATGGAATTGATATTGGAAATCTCATGAAGACTATGATAGAGGAAGGAGGCATTTCAATTTTTAAATAGGCCTTTAAGGGAAGACATAAAGCTACAGTTAGCTAATTTGACCACCTACAAGCCACATGGGATAGTCAAGCCTACTTGAGTGAGGAAAATTTGTTTTCATGAGGAGACTAGAGGTGGTTTAGACACTATATAGCTATCACTATGGCTTGATAGTTTTTGATAGTCAAAAACATCACCATGTTTCCTCTAAATGCACACAGTCAACATAGGAGAAGGTGGAAAAACATGAATAGAAGTATCAATGGAAGATTTCATGAGGTTTATAAGGTGTATGGGATTAGTTAAAACCATGAAAAATGTTTTACAATCAGTTAGAACTAGTCAGGAACCTTCAAACATCTTTTTGACCCTTCTCAAGTCTACAAAACTAGTCCAAACCCTAAGCTAGGGTTTTCAAAGGAAAGTGAGTGTTGTGGGAGAATGAAAGGGTGAAAAATATAAAAATTTTGTAAAAATATAGTTGTGGAATTATTTTATTTGATTAAAATGTTTTTAGACTGATATTGTACATATAAATATAGTTTTGAATAGACTGTGTTGAAACAGGACATCAAAAAACCTAATAGGATAATTTGAGGCATAAAATGGAATAAAAGAGATATCAAAAAATTGAGTGAAAGCTTGAAACTTTTTATTTTTATATACATGGATAGAGGGTATCTATAAAATTTGTTAGTTTCCTAATGTGACATAGTTTGAATCCATATAAGCAAGAAGACCAAGGGAAAATGCTACTAGAGAGAGCTTGTGATAAGTGAGAAACAAGGTATGTCATAGGTGTTTATTTATGAGGTTTTGAATAATTAATGGGAGTTTTTTGAGTATGAAATAAGTGTTAATAAAAATAATTAACTATGAATAAATCAACATCAAAGATGGAACTAAATGATCAAAGAAGACTAAGCCAAGATTTGACCCTTGAGACCAAAGTGCAAGTTAATGAGAAAAAGGTGCCATGTGTGATTGTAATCAAACGTGAAAAATGTTACCATAGATTAATACTTTTGAGGTAGATGAGATGAGTTTAAACAAACCAAGGAGTTAAGGATTAGGTAGTGATGTGGATTCTGGTGTATTTAGGGTTGTTATGTAGAGAGGTAATGGCCTTCAAAAGATATGAAACCATATAGGGTACTCATGATTATATTAAAAACCAATAAAGGAACTAGTTTTGCTTTTGTCAAAGATACTTCAAGTCACCTACCTATAACATCATTTCCATTCCCCAATCACACCTACAATTAGCTTAGCACTCAAAGGGAATAATCTTAGAAGCTAAGAGATTATATTGGGTTTCATGAATGTCTTATATCCAAGAGAGTAGTCTTTTTGATCCAAGAGGGTTTATATGACCTCAAGAGATAACATATCAGTAAAGACCACATAGTTTGCAATATGTAAATCTACAGTCACCTATGGTCTCTAAAACTCAAACCTCCTTCAAGTTGGTAGGTGATGTTAAGAACATAATGATGCATAGAAGTTTCTTGGTCATGAATGGATGAACAAAGATGATGATATAGGAAAAGAAATAAATTAGTTTAAAACTTCATGGAAAATATTAAAATAACATGTCAAGGTAAATAAGACACCCTATAGGCATCAATATAGTCAAGCATTTGGAGAAAAGTTTATGATCCAAGGAAGAGATAGTGAATCACCTTTAGAGGTTTTCATGATGATGAGAAGTGAACTTCATGAAGGGTGAAATCATGATAGAAAGGAATCCAAATGCCAAAATACTTAGTCAATATCACATCATAAACCTTACAGTCCCAGGAAGGCACATGCAACAAGTTCAACACAATCATGGAGGGTTCATGAAGAACATCAATCCTAGAATGATAGAGATCTATTTATATTTTTGTATTAAAATTAACTCATCAAGCATAACATAGATAAAAAATATGAATATGATGATATTATGGAAAACCAATAAGTTAATTTTCTTTCCACCCAAGGAGACTTATATCAAGCTTCAACAAGGACCTAGAAGCAAGAAGGGTAGCAAGGTTTAAATGTGATTTCAATGGGGTATGGACCATCTTAAGAGTTTGATGAAGTATTGAGGGGTCATAAGGACAAGCAATGGTATGAGGTGGATATGATAAAGAAGATAAGTGTTAAAAAAAACTCATACACAACCAGCCACCCTAAAAGGACCACCCATAAGAAGGCTTCTTAAAGAGGTGAGGTGATATAAGAAAGCATGGAGGATTGTGAGATAGAAAATAAAGAGGGAAATAATTAATGGAGATGGTACATGAGAATTTAAAATCAAATTAACCATATTATAACTCAAACCAAGGAAAAAGGGATGAAAACTCAATTGTGAATTTTGACCAGGCAAGCACGTGTCACTAACTTTTGCTAAAATAAGCCTACATGTGAAAATATGTAGGATCTAATCATAAATTTGGTGGAGAGGATAATTATGAAAAATTAAATCTATTAAAAATATTTTTGAGTTTTTTTTTTTATAATGGGAAATATTTAATATTTTAGTAAATTCAACCCTATGTCAAATCATGATCAATATTGGAGCATACCTAGAGGAATTGGTCATTTTAAGGTATCTAAGGATTGAGTCAAAGCATGAAATTTGTTATTAATGGTATACATTACCTAAAAAATCATCCCATTTACTAATAAAGTTAATATGATTAAAATTACTCACTATTTTGACATATTCCTCTTACAGTCATTAAGGTAGTTATTACAAACCAGTTCAAGTTTTATCAATTATGGATGCTAAGAATGAGTTCAGACCTAGGATAGGTCTTAAATAAATATAATATGATGTTTTAAATATATATTTTCCTATATAAGTTATAAAATTTATTTGTTTCAATAATTTTTTTGAATAAAGATAAGTTTTGGCATGAAGGAAGCATGCAGGTGGCTCAAGGTAAATTTTGTTAAAAAATGGTCTACATGACAAAGTACACATCCAAAATAGTTTAAACCTGGTATTATTGGTAATAATTAAATAATATAGCCATAAATAATATTGTGAAGGTTATTTCATTAGTGTAATTTCTTATTGTTTTGACACAGTACCCTCCATGTCTCGTAATGGTCACTATTCATGCAGACAAACTTTTTAGAGTTTTAAGGTGGGTTTGAGGTTTAAAATATTGGTTAATTATTTTAAAATTATTTTAATATTATTTTAATACTCTTAAATAACTTTCAAGAATTTTCATACTCCAAACTTCATGTAAACCCCACAGGCAAGCTCAAAACCCCATAGACAGTCTCAAAGGCATAAAAGGCAAAGTTGGGTTTTGATCATTTAAAATGTGTTATGAGATGTTTTATGTGACATGAATATTTTTTAAATAATATATTATCATTTTAAAATTAAAATTGGTCCTTTGTAGAATTTTGAGCTTTTTAGGCTTAAGACAATGAGTTTTAGCCCTTCTTTAGATGCTCATTTATTTCATATTGTGAAGAGTTGGGCCAAGTGATTCTAGTATGTTTTGAGTACCCATATTTAATTTAAATTAATTTATTATTTATTTTGGATAAGGTCCTAGGTTTTATTAATAATTTTTAAGAGTGTAAGCATGTCTAGAATGCTTAGAAACCCTACATGTAATCATCTTTATGTGCATATCTTTTCATATCATCTACATGGGAAATATATATTTTCATGAGTTTTTAAGGGTTATATGTAATATACAAAAATTTAAATATGTGGTGTAATATGTGTATTGATTGTATGAATAATTATCTTGAAGGCGAGCCTATTTGAGCTTATAAATGAGTTTTTTACTAGTTTTGTGTTTTTTGACTCATAGGTCCATAAAATTGCCTATAGTTTCTTTGAAACCACCTATAATTAGTAAATTAATCCATACATATCTTTAAAAAACTATTTTTAAAAATAATTAGGTATGTTTGGGTGCTTAGAAGGCCTAAAATGGCTTTAAAATACCTACTTTTATAGGTTGGAAAAGAAAGAAATGGTCTAAATACATGGAAAATGTCTAATTAGAGATTAAAAAATCATTATATATTACTTTTATCTCTTAAAAATGGTTTAATAGGGGTATATATAAGCTAAAGAGTCAAAACCCCAATTTTTTGACATATTTATGCATTATTATAGGTCTAATGATGATCTCCACCATTGTTGTAGATATTAAAGGTTTTCCAAATCTTCATTTTCTTCCTCATACATATGACATGTATGTTTATAAGTATTATATAGACCCATAAGTGGTCTTTAAGGTGCCAAATGGTGTTGGGAGAAGTTTTTAGGGTAGCTGGTAGAGGGTGGCTCAAGCTTGTGACCTCCATCAATGGAATCTATAAAAATTGAAGGTATTGTGGAGTTTATTTCAGGTTAGAGGAGAAAATTCATGTTGGAAATAAAAAGTACATCAGAAATTAACTTCATGAAAGATAACCTCTGTGTCTAGTTAAGCACAAAATGCTAAGTTATCTAACCTTTAGCCAAGCACCTTCTATAAGTGCAAGTGGAAGGGGGCATACAAGTCCAAGGAGGAGAGTTTTGAGGTTGAGAAGGACAAGTTGAGCATTAAATGATTTTTCAAAGTCTTTGGAGACTTTTCCTTCTTAATGGATCATGATATCATCATCCTCAATAAGTTTGTCTTCTAGTGTGTTTCTAAGCCAATGGGAGGACTTGAAGACTATTTGGGCTAATAAAGGTTAATTTTTTGAGGAAGGATTAGTACTAATTAACCCAAATGTAGGTGAGAATCCATGGAGGGTGCTTGTGTCTCATTTATTGAGTTCTATTTGCTTGCTTCTCTCTATCTTCCCTTTTTTCCTATATCTCCCATTTCTCCCCCATTTTTGTAAGAGATTATCATTTTACAAGGGAAAACCTTATAAAATTTTGTAATAAAGACCTTTTGAAGTGATAAACATCATTTTTCACCTATCTCTTACCTTTAAATTATGTTTATGAAGCTTGTGGATGATGGCCTTGTGAATAAGTGTTCTTCCATATCTACTATCCTTCTTTCTTGCCTATTTTAAGGTGTTTTCAAGTTAGTTGTAGGTCTAAACTTGAAATATTTCTAACATTAATGGATGTTTGGTGTGAATTTTAGATTTCTTATTTTCTTCATGTATTTTTTGGTTAGCCTAGTTTATGAAACACTTATGCAAATTAGTAAGTTTAGGAGGTTGTGTGAGTAATAATTATCTTATGATAAATTACTATTTATTTCATGCTTATGTGAGTGTCAATAATGTTGGTATATCACCCTTTTAGTTTTCTTAGTCATCATATACCCTTTATCTATCCCTTTTTCAAGTAGAAATAATAGTTTAAGTGATCTACCAAGAGGAAGTTGACATTCTCTAGAGGTTAAACCTCACTATAGGATACCCATAGCTTGAGGTTTCTCCAATATTATAACTGGAAGTGAGAGAGCTTATATAAATCTCCAAAAATGGTGTAATTCTATGCTAAAATAATTTAAGACATGCTTGATGGACCATTTCTGAAGAATATTAGTCATGTTTGATGCTAGTTTGATCAATTTGTAGTGTTTATAGCTTTCATATTTTACTATCTGGTGACTCTGAAGAACACTCAACATTTTGGTGTTAGAGTATTAGTTATCTTTCATGCCCAAGGTGACTAAAATATTATCTTCTAGAGGTATTCCTTTTTAATTTTTTGAATTAAATTTAAACTCAACAAAAAGGTTAAGATTTACTGAGATTCATCATTACAAAGGAAACCTTTTGCTTAAACTAGTTTCTAAGTTTACCTCAACAAGAAGATCTTTGTTGGATCCTTTCACTACCATGGCTACCCCTAGATATTTTCCTTTTATGGACTTCAATGGTTAGAGTCCTTTGGACCTAATCCAATATGACCCTATCCTAGTGGAATCTCTTAAAAGTGTTCCTTACTTCATGGGAGACTAGTCTACAACCCCTTCTAAGCACCTTAGAGATATAGCCAATTTTTGAAATATTCATGATATCACTAAAAAAAACATGGATATCAAGTTGTTGGCTATCTTATTCAAGCTAAAGGCCTTAGATTAGTATAGAAACATTACTTCTAATTCTATCACATCATGGGATCAGTTAGGAGCTACTTTATGCAAACATTTTGAAGACAATAATGACCACTTGTCACTTATAGAATAGTTAACCACAATTAAAAGGGATCCTCATGAGGTTATGTAGGATTTAAATAATAGGTTTTATAAGACATGGGATAAGATTCCAATATCTATTAGGCCTACTCATAACTATGCTTTCATTTACTATCTAAAAGATCTCAATAATTATATTATAGTAATGATTCAGTCTATGGGAGAAAACACTACTAAATGCTTATGAGGTGGAAATCAAAGCATAAAATAGTCTATTACAAGCTATCAAGCTTACACATAGGCCACCACTTCCTTTTTTCCTAAGATTCAACCACCTCCCATCATCATTCCTCCCCTTGATGTCATTCCACCTATGGCAACACTTGTTTCCATACCTACACCAAAGCAAGAGAAGGCTTAAACTAGTAAATCTAGTGACTTCTAAGAACACAAGAACTTCCAAGAGCTTAAGAGGATGTTTTAATCCTTGGGAAATGAAGTGGTGAATGTGAAGAATCATCAAGCCTAGTTTAATAGTTCTTATCAATCTCCATAGTAGCCTCAATATCAATCTTATCAAGCCAATAGGCCATCCTACAAAGGAAATTTCCAAGGATAAAGCTAAGGACAAGGCCAAGGATATGGGAAACCTAACTATAATATATAAAACAATTATAATCTGAATGTTGAAAGTACTTAAAACAGATTGTTCCCTACTCATAAAAACATTAAAAGTGTGAAAGAATACTAATGAGATCTGATTATGTGTTGACTTCAGAGACTTGAACAGGGTATTTTTGAAATATCATTACCCCTTACCATCCATGGATTAACTCCTTCAAATGGTTTTTAGTTTGGAATACTTCTCTCTTTTGGATGGGTACTTAGGATACAATCAAGTGCTAGTAAGAGAAGAAGACCAATACCATATTAACTTCACCATAAAGTGAGGTACATATGATTACCAAAATATGACTTTTGTCCTATCAAATATTGGGGACACTTTTCAAAGATCTATGGACATGGATTTATAAGGCCTGCTAAACTAGATGGTGATTGTCTACTTGGATGACATAATAGTTTTCTCCAAGAAATATAGTGAACACATAGATCACCTAAGATTGATGTTTGAAAGATATAGATAATATGGGATATCATTGAATCCTAATAAATTTGTGTCTTTTTTCCATGAGGGAAAAATCTTGGGACATATTATCTTAAAATAGGGACTAGCTATTGATCCTAATAGAATAAGTTCCATCTTAGCATTATCCTTACCCAAGCATAAAAAGGGACTTTGGAGTTTCCTTGGGAAAATAAACTCCATGAGGATATTTATACCTAGTTTTTCAAGCTTAGTCAAACGCATCACTTTCATGATAAATAAGAAGTAGATTTTTACTTGGTAAAATGAAGGTAAAGTAGAATTTGAGGCTATCAAGTAAGACATTACCCAAGTACCCACACTCATGAACCCTAATTTCTCAAGGGATTTCATATTGTATGCCTTTGTCAATATTGACTATATATCAGCTATGTTGATGAAAAATAATGGTAAAGGACTTGAGCAACCAATTGCATTTTTTAGCCAAGGAATTGAAGGGTATGAGGTAAGGTATAATTTTTTAGAAAATAAAGTCCTTACAGTAGTAAGAAGACTTAAAAAGTTTATTCCAATGCTCTCCAATATCAAAATATATCTTATGGTGTCTCATCCCAGAGTGAGGGACTTCTTTCTTAACAAAGACTTGAAGTAAAAAAGGGTTGGTTGGATTACCAAGGTCATATAATATGATGTGGAGATTAAGGTCTCTAAGCTAGTGAGAGGTAAAGGCTTGTGTGATCATATGATTGAGGAGCTTCATAAAGATCAAGAGGTTGTCTTGGTGACACAAGACAACTCACAAATAGATGCACCCCCACCTCACACTAGTTGGCTCTAGGATATGACCATTTATTGATAGTAGTGAGTAACCACAAGGTATCAATAGGGTAAATTAAAGGTATTTTGGACTTAAATATATACCTTATGCATTGTTTGGTGGGGTTTTATTCAAAAAATATCTCATGGGAGTGCTTCTTAGGTGCATTTATGATGACCAAGTGACTAGGATCTTGGAACAATTCCATGATGGGCTTATAAGAGGTCATTTTTCTCCAAGGACTATAAAAAAGATTGATGAGAGATGGTTATTATTGGCCTATCCTTTTCAAAGATTCATATGCATGGGTGAGAAAGTGTCAAAAGTGTGCTCTCTTTCTAGGCAAGCAAATATTGGTATCTCTTCATCTCAACCCAATTCAAGTGGAACAAACCTTCATATAGTGGAGTTTGGATTTCACAAGAATGATCAACCCATCTTCTAGTGGAGGACAAAAGTGGCTAATCACTATTAATGACTACTTCACCAAGTGGGTGGAAGTAATTTATCTTAAATAAGCCAATGAAACAATAGTGTTGGACTTCTATGATAGCATAGTGATGAGTTTTGGTGTACCAAAATTAATAATTTAAGATAATGCCTTAGTATTTTATGGAATGAGGATAAGTGAATGGGAACTTTAGCTGGGCATTTACCTTAGTACATCCTCCAATTATTACCCCCAAGGCAATGGACTTGTAGATTCAACAAATGAAAAATTGATAAGGATCATCAAGAGGACTATGAAAGAGAATAAAAGAGTGTGACACATAAAGTTATGGATAGCCTTATGGGCTGATAGAGTGACCCCCAAAGTTGCCATTGGAAACTCACCTTTTTTCCTTATATATAGGAGGGAAGCCAAGTTTCCCATTTATCTTGAGTTAATTACCTTGGAGTTATCCCATCAACATGAGTTGATGGAGAGTGAACCTATGATCATGAGGATGGTAGAGCTCATGGAGATTGAAGAAATGAGAGACCTTGCAATGAAGATGCTAGAGTCACATCAATATCAAGTCAAGAAACCATTTGACAATATATCCATAGAATAGGACTTTAAAGAAGGGGATCTAGTCCTCAAGTGGGATTCAAATAAGTCTAAGTCAAATAACCATACCAAGTTTGACATATTATGGAGTAGTCCTTATTTGATCCATGGATGTAAATAAAATAATGCTTTTCAGTTTGACCAATTGGATGGAGAGGTATCACCCATCCTAGTGAATGGTATTTATCTAAAGAATTGATATTAGAAGAGTTTTTAGCCATTTTATATATTATACAGTTTGTATCATTTTTCTTAATTTCCTCTAACTGCCTTGTGCACATATTTTTTAGTTGTGTGTTTCCCTTCCCTAAGTGTCTTAGGCATACTGTTGGTTTTGTTTCTTGTTATCTTTATTGATTTAAAGTGAGTTTTTTAGAAATTGGAAGCCTTGTATTAGTTTCATATCAGTTGGGAAATAAAGACGTATGACCTTGTATGCCAAATGGATCATATAAGGTAACTAATCTATTGCATAGTAGGCATGTAATCCTCGAAGGTCACCAAAAATATAACCCAAAATTGGCCTACATATGAAAATTTTTCCTATATGGATTAAGCCACTCTCTTTGACCTTTCAGTAGCCTTTAACCCCCATGACTAGTCTTTTTTGGTCTTGACTCGATGATGTATTGTAATATTTTTTGAAGTCTTGGTATGGTGTAGGAGGCTGAGAAAAGTTATCTTTGGGTAAGTGACTAATGGTGGAAGAATAATAAAAACCTCATGACCCTACCATATTTCACTTGCAAGATTTTGAAATACTTTAAACAAGTTTTAAGGTGAATTTAGTGATCTTGAGGAAAAGGCCTAGAAATAGGTCTAAAAATACAAGTGAAGGATCTAATAGGTTTCCATGGTATTTTAGAATTAAATAACATGAATAAGGTTTTTTAAAAATCTCATAAATTCTAATGAGCCAAAAATGAGGCCTAAAAGAGATATTATGCCCAAAAGACCCCCAAAAGTGTATTAGATGACTTAAGGGTCTCCAAAATAGAAATTTCAAGTGAAAAAGTAACTTTTTGAGGAATTAATATTAGTTTTGACTTATTACCACCTATTTATGTATTTTTTTACCCTTTTATACATGTTCAAGATCATTTGAAGTCATTTGTAGTGAAGGGCATAAGTTTGGGAGCAAAAGGATGCATTTTGGAACATTTTAGAGATTTGATAAAATAGGTTTTTGGATATTTTACTTGATGAAGGGGCTTAGATATCATATTAAGGAATTTATGGTGTCCCTAAAATCATATTATATCCCCCTTAAATCATATTCTAGTATAATATCCATCAGAGGTAAGGAAAACCTATTAGCTACAAATTAGGCATGAAATAGGGTTTCTACCATTAATAGAGGTCCAAGTATTTTATAAGGTTTATAAGAGGAAGGAATTTTCATTTAAATCCTAAAAATATTGAACAAGTTTTTTATTTCATAGGCATGAATATGGTTCTTCATGCTAATGAAAAACTATTTTTAGCAGTTTGGGATGGCTCTAAGAGAGCCTCATGTTTTCACTCAATACAGTCAGAGGAGAAAGAGTTGGGATAGAATATTTTGGGAAGTGATAGGGACCCTATTTTCCTTCCACTTTGTGTCATTTTTTTTCTTTTTCATCTCCCCATATTTATCAACAATCACTAAAAGTTTAAGGGTGTCTAGATGATCTACTCATCCAAATAGGGTCCAGGTTTTCCCTTGCTTCTCTTCTTAAAAATTCAATGAGAAATAATGGTTTTATAAGATTAATTTTAGGATTAAATAGGACATATTAATTTTTTTTCATTATCTAACTCCTTCCCATAAGTTATTATTGCATAAAACCTATTTTCCTTCTTATCTTTATGAAATGGAAATTTGATCAATTTCAAAGAAAAACTAGGGTTAGAAATAATTTACCTCTTATTTATACCACATAAAATTAATCAAGTGGCCCTCACTCATAAATCCTATAAAGTTAATTAGAACCTTGATGGTTCAAATGAGGACTAGTATAGCATAAGTAATCTCCATCTATAGTCATGGTTTGAGGATCTTGAAAATGAGGTACTACCTTTATGGGTATTGGTTTAATTGTCTCTTCTTACTACGTTCAACCATATAGAAAATTAATAAAGGAATTGGTTTTAAATATAAGATAATTATCTATTTCATAATTTGTGAGCTTTTTAAGGTCTAAGATTAAGAAGGTGCACACTCTCTCTTTATCATATGAAATGAGTCTTCCACATTCTAAATGAGGTGTATAAGAACACTTTGATGATACTACCTTTGTGTGTTGATCCTTACCATATACCTTTCATATCCCAAGAGATTTTGATTAAATCTTGAGATAGACTAATTTTAAATATGGCTATGTTGACTAGGGGTAGCATGGTATTAAAAGTCTAATTAATGGGATGAAAGGGTTGTGAAAGAGGTGAACTAGCTTGGTAAGACTATATGAATAAAATAAGGAGGGAGGGTAATACCCTTGATAACAAGGTTGATAATAATCAACATGATACTGATAAGGGCCAATATACTAATAACAAGGATCAACATGAGTTTGATATGTCTTACCAACTTGTGTAAAATAGAAATGAGCACCAAATATAGCCATGAGACCTCATGATAAAGGTAGACATAAAAAATCACTTGGTTAAAATGGTAACTAGGCTATTATAACCAACTAAATACATTCATATTTTCCATTGATGTTTGTTGAAATGCCTTGAAATTCTAGTGTATTGAAGATCAACACTAGAAACTCTTTAATTTATTGTCAATATTATCCCATGTGGCTTGCCAAAACTGTTATAGCTCAAATTTACACCATTGAGAGGGTGTTTCAATTTTCTCTCTCAATAGGTGCCCACTCTCTCTTTATCATATAAAATGAGTCTCTCATATTCTAAATGAGGTGAATATGATCACGTTGACCATACTCCCTTTGTGTCTTGATTCCTACCATATACCTTTCATATCTTAAGAGAGTTTACTTAAAGCTTGAGATAAACTAATTTGAAATGTGGCTATGTTGACTAAGGGTAACATGGTATTAAAAAAGATGATTAAAGGGATGAAAGGGTTGCCAAAAATATGAACTATCTTGGTAAGACTATTGAATAAAATAAAGAGGGTAATACTCTTGATAGTAAGGCTAATAATCATTAGCATGTTACTAATAAGGGTCAATATACTACTAACAAAGATCAACATGAGTCTGATATGTCCACCAAATTGTGTAAAATATAAATGAACACCAAATCTAGCCATGAGACCTCATGAGAAAGGTAGAAATGAAATATCACGTGATTAAAAGGGTACCTAGGCTATTATAACTAGCCAAATACATTTAGAATTGCCATTTGATGTCTATTGAAATGCCTCTAAAGGCTAGTGTATTGAAGAGCAACACTAAAAACTCTTTAATTGATTGTTAATATTGTCCCAAAAGGTATGTCATAATTTTTATAGCTTAAATTTACACCATTGAGATGGTTTTTCAATCCCTCTCTACTTGATCTATGTAATGAGATTAGTCTTAGGTTTTGGGTGAATGCTAAGTGGACTAAACCTATAGATTATAGGGCTAGCTCCCCTTGATGTATCAATTAGGTTAACTACACTAATAACTTACAAAGGAAAAGGGGAAGGAATAACATGAAATAAAACTAAGTGGTTGATACAACAAATCAATTGATCACTACTAGCCCACTACATGTGCACATGTAGAACATGAGATTAACCTTAACATATAGTACTTCTAATATGAATCTCTCACATCAACATTTCAATATGGAGGTTTTGATAGATGATTAGGCTAGGAGGACCAGATAATAGATCTAGGATGATATTAATTAATAAAAAACTAACTCAACCCTTTCACTACACTTACACACTTCAAATGACCTACAAAATAACCTTAAAAACTACATATAGGTGTTATAATAGGAAAACATGTCAAGGAAGACTTACAAAAATCACTTAACAAGATTAACTATCCATGTACACACACTAATTAAAATCAAATAAAGAGGTAAAACTAGTAGTATTTATTGATCCAAGGGATACAAATGAGTAGGGATTCACCATACTTAGGTGGATGATCCTTACAAATCTAAATAAGGATGCATATATAGAGAATGAGAGAAGGATAGAGAGAAGTAACATAAAAAAGAGTCATTGATAATTTTAAATCACTTATGACAAGAGTTAAAATCAAGGAGGAGGTAATATAATAGTCTCATAAGGTATTAAATGGCATGTATTTCCTTCTTGATGATGCTTCATCTTTGAAATAGTGTAGGAATTTCTCTATTTTCTTGACACATCTTGTTTCTTCTTCAAACTACCCTCCTCTTGGATTGGAAAGTGAGAAGTGGTATTCCTTGGTCATCAATTTACATTGAAATTCCATTTTCTCATGTTATTGACACCTTGCATCAGTTAGGATCTCTCCATACTAATATTGTAGTGATGATCATCTCTTCTTAGGTGTCTTGAAAACCATTAGTCTGAAAAGAATCAAATATTGATTTTATCCTTATTAATGTAATATATATCCATCATAGATCTCTCTCTACATTTTCAAACTTGTATCAACCTATTTGGATGCCTCAAACACTTTCTAACAATCCATTTCATACATAAAATCCATACTTACCTTTAATTCCTTACAACACTCAAAACATACAAAGATCCTTATGTATAACATTATACAGATGATCATGGTAAACTAAGCATGGATTTGAGTACCTAATAAGCTCCTTCTACTTTCTACACATTTTCATGACTTACACTAAGTGAAATTATACTTCTTCCACCTATATCTCTCTCTAATTAGCCCTCAATTAGGTCTCTAGGCCTAGAAAATGAGATCTGGATCTAATATATGCTCACACGTGAAAATTCATAATTTTTTTTGATTCACTTTAGGGACCTCTTGATCATGCTCCATGTCAAATTTGAAGATCTGACATAACTTTGCATGCTTCTAGATATCTTGAAATAGTCATTTTAGCCCTTTTTCATACACTTTATACCCTGCACGTGCAAAAAAATGACCTAAAAATGTGTTTAAGAGAGGTATGAATGTTTATTAGGTCATTTAAAGGGTAATATAATCCATTTTAGGTTATTAGAAAGATAATTTCTCTCATCAGGTCATTTCTTGTCTTCTTGGTCGCTTGAGACATGTTTATCATAATAATGATGATTCATAAAGAATAGGACCTTAATCATTGAAATAATGCCACAAACTACAATTAGACAAGTGTCTCTAAAATTACAAATGATCTTGGTATCCTATGTAACTCCTTTATACAATTTTGAGTAAGCGAAGATCCCTCCCATGATAGTAGGTCTACAATTATGAGGTTAAAAGAGAAGAAAATGAGTGGAAAGGATCAAAAGTTATTAAATTTGACTTTGAATGCTTCAGTGAGGTCCATATCAGCTATATTGACATATTAAAGTGGTATTATTACCATTATTCTTTTGTAGACATATTTTAACTTCCATTAGATCATGCTTAGGGTTCATTAGCAAAATAATGCATGAGACCCTAGTATGCTTTTCTTCACTTTATTTTCCTTCTCAGTGGTTCTAAACCCTGTAGAATCACTCGTGAAGTACTTATCTTACCTTCTTGAGACCTCTCAATCATCAATATATTGCCAAAACATGCAAACTTCTATTATTCTCATGCATAGGCTTGTGTACTATCATTTATGCCCTTTGACATTTTAATTTCCCTCTACCACCTTAAGAAACTCTACAAAGATTTTTTTGGCATTTATAGTGAAGTGTAAATGTTTTCTTGGCTCTCATATCCTATCTAGTTTTACAACAATTCTCACATTGCTAACCCATCATTTAGTTTAGGTCATGTAATAGTTTGAGGTTACCTTCTTGTTAGGAACCTGTGCCTTACCCTTCTTTTTGCAGTATTAGTGTAATAATTGCTATGGACACATATGCTTTGTAAGTCATCCCTTAGAGCATATTTGAATTGTCCCACATATAAGGGAAGTAGTAGTTGTTAGAATGGAGTTAATATATAAGTAAGTGTTGAGGCCAATGAAGGTATCCATGAATTCATTGTATTGAGCTTGCTCAAAGGAGGTTGCCCCCTCAAAGTGGCCTGTGTTCAATATAAGTTTTTTGTGTTTCTATTATTGGTAAGAGTTATTTTATTTTTGCATATTTTGATTAAATCTATTATAGGAGGTAATCTGTTGTAGGAGGTTCATCACATCTGGTATCAGAGCACTTTCTTAGCTTTGTGGGTAGATTTGGATCAAATTTTATTTTGAAGCAGGGCTTTCTAGGAGCTGCACCATTTCTGGCAAGAATTTTTTTCATTGTAGGTTTCATCATTTTGGATTGGGTAAATACCTATCTACTTAACTGTGGGAAGTGCTTGGGCACAAACCCTAAAACTCATTATGAGGAGTACCACATGAACCCCAAAGTAGCTAGCCCATTGAGAGGACCTGCCAGTGAAAAGGTCAATAGCCCCCTCCTGATTGACTAGTTCCCACCCGTGAGGTAAACCAAAAGTTGTCATTAAGGGGTAAACTCGTGGCCAGAAAGTTTTAGAGAGTGGGACTCGATCAGACAGCTTTGGTGGCCAAATATAATTTAAAAATCCTTTAGGTAGCTAAACAAACTTGGGGTCCATATCCAACTTATCAAGTTTAGAGAGCAAAAAATAACATATCCATAGTTGAGGATATTTCTAACCACACAGTTGCAGACAATCCATTTTTGAAGCAGCAGTTTTTTTTTAAAAAGTCTAATTTTTTTTAAGGATCCCTAGATATTAATAACTAGTTATGGTCACCACATGTGCAGGCACAAAAATCATGGAGGAATAAATCACCACATTGAAATCTTAGGTTACAAAGTTAACTGATATGATGCGTGGCTTGAATCAACATAATAGCATCTTGTTCAATAGAGTGTAGGAGTTTTCTTCAGAGCATCGCTCCTTTGCTTCCAACTTCTCCCATGGACCTAAGCTAGACTTTCCATGGTTCAATGGTACATATCCTATAGGATGGATATATCAAGCTAAACAATTTTTCAACCTCCATAATACTTATTATGTGGATAAAGTCCCAATTTATTCCTTTCATTTGGAACAAAAAGCACTTCAGTGGTACCATTGGTATCTCAAGACAAATGATGAACCCGATTGGTCAAATTTTGCATCCTTAATTTTGGGTAGGTTTGGTCCCTCAACATTCAAGGATTTCATAAGATCTCTCAACAAACTCCATCAAACAAGTACTGTTCATGAATATCAGATTGAATTTGAAAAACTCGGTAATCACACTAAAGGGTTGTCAGATGACTTCTTCAAAAGTTGCTTTATTAGTGGCCTTAAAGAGCTGATCTGCTCGTAGGTAAAAATATTTTGACCTAAAAATATGATGGATGCTTTGGGTCTAGCTAAGCTAGTAGAAGATAAACTCTCCACACAACATCGACCTCCCACCTTTTTACTAGCAAAGAACACAATGAATTAGCAGACAACCATAACCACACCAATCAAGTGCCTGATTGAGGTAGAGATGTGGGCTCACAAAGAGAAAGGATTATGTTACAACTATGATGAAAAATGGGTTAAGGGTCACAAGTGCATCCAACAAAAACTTTACTTGCTAGATGTGGAGTCACCACCAAAGCAGGACAACGAGCCTAATATTCTAGAATTTCAAGATGCTCAAGAACAACCTAACACTGAAGAGGACCTAATGGTTTAAGAGACTCAACCTACGATCTTAGTGCATGCACTAGTAGGTGTCACCACTCCCCAAACCATGAAGGTCAAAGGGTGCATCAAAAATATCCCTCTCACAATCCTCGTTGACTTAGGCAGTACTCACAATTTCATCAATCCTTGTATTGCTAAGGCAGGAGACTGCTTTATATACCCTTGTTCTAGCTTTGAAGTCATGATTGCTAATGGGGGCACATTTCCATGTAAAGGGAAGTGTCAAAATGTGTGTATTTCAATCGGTGATTATAATTGTTGCTCTGATATGTTTGCCCTACCTTTAGGAGGGTGTGATGTGGTTTTAGGGGCATAGTGGCTTCATACATTAGGACCTATTTTATGGGAATTCTCTAAGCTTTGGATGTAGTTCATAGATAATGGTCAGAAGCAAACCTTACAAGGGTTATTACCATGATCTACTAGCATCATCAATTCTCATTGCATGGAAAAACTTTTGAAAAAAGGCTCACATGGGGTCATTACATAGCTACATTCCATTCAACTCCAACCCCCTATAGCTACTAACCACCCTATAGATTTACAAGCCATACTCAACAAGCATGCAACCATTTTTTTAGAACCAATAGGTTTTCCCCCTTCATGCCCTAAAAATCACCACATTCCTCTCCTTCCAGGAAGCATCCCACCCAACATCTAGCCATATTGTTACTCCCATCAACAAAAGACTAAAATTGAGAACTTAATCTGGGAGCTCCTCAAGTTTGGAGTTATTCACCCCAGCACTAGCTCATATTCTTCCCTAGTGCTTCTAGTCCAAAAAAAATATGGGTCATGGTGCCTTTGCATTAATTTTTGAGCCCTTAACCACCTCACTATCAAAGATAAATTCCCAATTCCTGTCATTAATGAGCTTCTTGATGAGTTCCATAGGGCCAAATTCTTCTCCAAGTTAGATCTACATTCTAGCTATCATCAAATTTGAGTGCATCCTGATGAAATTCTCAAGATAGCCTTCCATATGCACGAAGGTCACTATACATTTCTTGTCATGCCATTTGGCCTTACAAATGCTCCTTCCACTTTTCAAGCACTCATGAATAAAATCTTTTGGCCTTTTCTCTGTCAATTTATTTTAGTTTTCTTTGATGAAATTTTGATCTATAGCTACACATGGGCTAAGCATATACAACATATTGATAGGGCATTACAACTATTAGCAAACAATCAATCATGTGCCAAGTAATCCAAGTGTTCATTCAGTCAAGAGGAAATCGACTATCTAAGGCACATTTTTCTAGCCAATGGGGTTTGTGCAGACCCAAAAAAAATTAGTGATATGCAGAATCGGCCTCAACCAACTACCCTCAAGAGCCTTCATGGTTTCTTAGGCCTGATAAGATACTATTGCAAGTTCATCAAAGATTATGGAAAGATTGCAGCTCCTTTGACTTCCTTATTAAAGAAGGATGCTTTCACCTAGGGTGCTACCGCCGATCAGGCATTTATCCAACTCAAATAGGCTATGTGTAGCACACCAATTTTGGTGTTGCCAAACTTCACCAAAACTTTTAGCATCGAAAGTGATGCTAGTGACATCAGCTTGGGTGTTGTTCTTCTCTAAGAGGGCTGACCAATTGCCTTCACTAGTAAAGTACTTTCTAGTCTCAATTTAGCCTTGTCTACATATGAAAAGGAAATGATGGCAATTTTACATGCAGTACAAAAATGGAGATCCTACTTACTGGGAAACCATTTTTGCATCAAAATTGATCATTAGAGTTTGAAATATTTCTTAGAATAGTGGGTCTCATCCCCAGCTCAGTAGAAGTGGGCCAACAAACTCATGGGTTATGATTATGAGATCACCTATAAGAAGGGAAAAGACAATGTTGTCGCTGATGCTCTCGCAAGAACCTTTGAGGACCAGCATTCCCTTTCTACCATCTCCATGCCCATTCTAATATGGATGGAATCTATCCAACAAGGGTATGTAAATGATCCCTCCTTATGCCACCTCAATCATCAATTGGCCACTAACCCCTCTGTAGTACTGCATTATTCACGGGACGGTGCTTTTCTATGATACGAGGGTCATCTGGTGCTTTCCCAAAGTCTAGACCTGCATCAGGCTATCTTCTATGAAATCCATGCTTCCCCCTCCATAGGGCACTCAAGATTTCTCAAAACCTATGAGTGGGCATGTTGACACTTCTTTTGGAAAGGCATGAAAGCCAAAAGTAAACAGCTGGTGGCCAAATGTGATACCTACCAATGAAACAAAGGTGAAACCACATTGACTCCCAATTTGCTTGAGCCTTTTCCCATTCCTAGTAGGATCTAGATAGATATTTCCATGGATTTCATTAAGGGCCTCCCTAAATCTGGGGGAAAGATAGTGATCCTAGTCATAGTCAATCACCTCTCCAAATATAGTCATTTTTGTGCACTCAGCCACCCATACACAGCCTCCACAGTCACACAGGTTTTCTTGGATTAGATCTTCCATCTTCATGACATTCCTTCTTTAATTGTCTCAAATCGTGATGCCACTTTCACTAGCCATTTTTAGATGGAACTATTTTGTTGCACAGCCACACAGCTGAGAATGAACTATAGGTACCACCCACAAACAAATGGCCAAACAAAAATAGTCAACAAATGCTTGGAAACCTTCCTTCATTGTTTTTCTTCATAACAACAACATCAATGGGCTAAGTGGCTTCACCTATCTGAATGGTGGTACAATACCTCATACCACACTTTCATCAAAATGACTCCCTATGAAGCAGTTTACGATCAAGCACCACCACCACTTCTTCCATATAATCCCGGTAGCTCACTAGTTCAGGTAGTTGACACTACTCTCCAATATTAGGATCAAATTCTCCAAACCTTACGAGACAATCTCCACATGGCACAAAATTGAATGAAGTACCAAGCTGGTCAGCACCACTCAGAGCGTTCCTTTCAACCAGGTGATATGGTCTTTCTTCATTTGTAGCCATACAAACAATCATCACTAAAACTAAAAGGGCACCAAAAGCTTGCCCCAAAGTTTTATGGGCCATATAAGGTTCTCCAAAATATTGGGTTAGTTTCTTACAAGTTAGAGCTTCTACCTTCCTCCCAAGTTCATCCTGTCTTTCATGTCTCCTATTTGAAACAAGTTCTTGGATCCAACATTTAAGTGCAAGCAGTTTTACTTGCACTTGATAATGAAGGTTCCATCCTTCTTGAGCCAGAAGCAATCCTAGATAGGTGCACTCACCAACTTTGATCCCGCTCCATCATAAAGGTCTTAATCCAATGGCATGTCATGTAAATAGAAGATGTAACATGGGAACCACTCTTCTAGATTCAACAACAATTTCCACATTTGAAGCTTTGAGGGCAAAGATTTTTCTAAGAGGGAGGGGATGTTAGGAACTTGTGCCTTACCCTTCTCTTTGCAGTATTAGTGTAATAATTTCTATGGATGCATATGCTTTGTAAGTCATCCCTTAGATCATATTTGAATTGTCCCACATACAAGGAAAGTAGTAGTTGTTATAATAGAGTTAGTATATAAGTAAGTGTTGATGCCCAATGAAGGCATCCATGAATTCATTGTATTGAGCTTGCTCAAAGGAGTTTGCCTCCTCGAAGTGGCCTGTGATCAATATAAGATTTTTTTTGTTTCTATTATTGGTAAGAGTTATTTTATTTTCACATATTTTGATTAAATCTATTGTAGGAGGTAATCTACTATAGGAGGTTCATCACACTTCTCTTCAAGATATTTTTGGCACTTTGATGATCTTTGGTAAGTATTGGGATATTTTTTGTGTTCTTTTAAATCTCTACAAACCTCCACAATACATTATATCCATTATAGCATTCATCTTTTCTCCTTTCTAAATGCAATCTGCCTATATGTAGCCATTAGGATATCATGACTGCAAAGTTCCCCAAATTCAAATATTTTAGATTAAATTACCTTCTTAATGATACTATGTAAAGATATTGATATTCAATCTATGCATAAATACCCTTAAGGTAGGGAAACACCATATAATACTCCTTTAGGAAGGAATAACTCCACAATGTCTCTTCAAGGGGACAACCTCCTAATCCCAATGTAGGTTGATCATTACCCAATGTACTACTTCCACAAGTTACTCTATTATCGTAATATATTATACCCATATAACTAAGGGGATGTGTGCCACATGTCAGCATCTCCATCAACCCATATACATCAATATATCATATCCCTAGGTACATAACATTACTTACCTCTTTGACATGTTTCATCCCTGAAACATAGGAAAAAACCATATAATGAGTGTGCTTCAAATCATTGCACACTTGTCTCCAATCTCGATCATCTAACCATCCATATGTGATCTTGGTAGGTGATATCTCTCCAAGCTTGTGTCTAAAATCCATTGTGCTCCTCTGATTTTGTTCATGATTATAATTAGATTACTTTGGTGTCCAAGCATAATTATTCCTCTTTTTATTCCATGCACCATATTCCGCTACACTTCTCTGATTCCAACCATGACCATATTAGGTATTCTTCCATGCATAGTCACAGTGATTTCCCCATTCATTCCATGTGCCATAGTATTTTTTCTTTAGATTCCATGCATATCCATAATGATTGGAGATTTTATTTCCTATATAGATAAAATGATTGTTGTTATGACACTTCCTCACCTAGTTCCATGATTATTTCCTCTCATGATAATGTGGGTGTCTATATACCTTAATCTTTTCCAATATCTTGACCTTATCCACCTTTGCTTCTACCTCTACCACATTTTCCTTCTTTGTCTCTTGAGTAGATGAAGTGTTCATTTTTAGTGTGCCTTTATCTTTATCATCTGAATCTTCATCATGATCTTCATTACCTATTTCAATCTCATCCTCATGATCTACCTAGATTGTTATTGGTGCCTTTTTCACTATGATATCTTGTAAAGTGATCTTCTTTTTCTTATACCAAAACTTCATGAAATTTTTTTGAACATTAATAGTCATTGTTCCCAAAGTCTCTAACCATGGATATCTAAGAACTATATCCACATCATCCATATCCAAATCATAAAAATCTAAATACAAAACATATTTTTCTATAATGATCTTTAGATCTTCAAACATTGAAATATTCTTACCATCTACTTGAACCTCTTTGATATTCTTTGCTTAAACATGTAGATGCTTGGACACATTAATGTTGATGAAGGTATACTTACTGGTAGGGTTTATGGACACAATAACCCTTTTATTTTGAATGCATCCATGAAATTGAAAAATTGACTCAAATTTCTTTGGAGCCAAATAATTTGAACCTTTATCTTCTTCTTCTTCTTCTTCTTCTTCTTCTTCTTCTTCTTCTTCTTCTTCTTCTTCTTCTTCTTTCGCTTCTTCTTCTTCTTCTTCTTCTTCTTCTTCTTCTTCTTCTTCTTCTTCTATTGATTCATCTATTTCTTCTTCTTCTTTTTCTACTTCTTCTTCTTCTTCTACTTCTTCTTTTTTTGCTTCTTATTTTATATCCCATCGATCTAAAAAGATATGTTTCATTTCTTGCCATGAAGAAAACCTTTATGTACAGCTCAATTGATCAAACCAATGTAGTGCATGCCCAAACAAAAAATTAATTAATCATTTTTGCCCAAAATTCTTTCTAAAATGATTCTCCAAAAGGAGCCACCATTCTCTAACATCAATATCATCTTCCCATGAAATTTTTTTCAACTCCATGATCTAAAAAAAAATTAAGGTTCATGAAACCCTAAAATGTCAAAACTGATCCATAAAATCTCAAAAACTCACTCCAAACAACTCTAAAAATTCTGAATTTTTGATTGTACTTCTCTTATATCTTCTTACATCTCCAGTAAAAATTTTGAATAAAAATCCCTTATATTTAGGAATATATAGTGAAATTATTAGAAACCCTAAAATAGAAATAACTCCCTCAAAACTAATCAAAAAATCTCAATTTTTTTTGTGACTTAGTTTAAATATTATCCATATATAGTAAAAAATTTGTGAAAAAATTCGCAACCTATAAAAAGTTATTGGTGATTCAAACAAAAACTAGGGTTTCACTCCAAAAATTACCCAAATCAAAGCTCTAATACCACTTATAAAGATATTGATATTAAATATATGCACAAATACCCTTAAGGTAGGGAAACTCTATATAATACTCCTTTAGGAAGGAATAACTCCACAATGTCTCTTCGAGGGGGCAACCTCCAATATCCTCTTACAATAAAAGACTCAATGCTTACTTGATATCTTTACCATGATAATCATCTCCTACATATATACATATATCTAACCCATGGATGGATAACCTCCTAATACCAATGTAGGCTGACCATTACCCAATGTACTACTTCCATAAGTTACTCTATTATCCTAATATATTGTACCTATATAACTAACTAAGGGGATGTGTGCCACATGTCAGCATCTCCATCAACCCATATACATCAATATATCATATCCCTAGGTACATAACATACTAGTATAGTCACTTACCTTACTCACCATCTCTCTTCCTTTTAACACCTCCTAGACATCCATCATATACCACTCCAATTGGTCTTTTCTTCACTAAGGCCTAGACTGACATGTAGGTGGAAGTTTGAGCTTATTTTATGGTGCGAAGGGTGTTTTGAGTTAGTCACAACTCTTATAATATCCCAATAGGGTATCCATTTTCTCCCTTCACCTCACATTTATAATCTCAGATATTATCCATATTCATTAATGCTTTGTGTCATTCATATTTTAACTTTTTACCTGCATGTGCATGAGACTATATGACTGTAAGCTACAGGCCGATTCCTTTTATATCACTCTCTGCTATTATTTAATGTTTTATTTTGTCTCTATTTACTCCATACACCTTGATTATCCATATAAACCATAAATATAATTCACACATTATATCTTCCCTCTCAATTCTTGAAGATGAGTTTGTATTCTCTATATGCCTTGTAGGTATATAATTTGGGTTTCTTAAGTATTGGACTTTTACACAAAAATTTATCAATTTGTATGGAACTTATCCAAGGGTAGATACCCTAAATACACCTCTTTTAGTCATAAAACCTCATCCATTTATACATTATTCATTGAATTTCACATGAAAATGAGTCCTATCAGTCTACAAACCTATAGGTCTACATTTTTATTGCTTAAAGCCTTTCATGGTACCTATCTTAATAATTTCAAGCATTAAAAAACTTCTCCACTACCCCACATCATATCTCAAGTTGTTATTTTTTATACCTTTCTACACTTGGACTTATAAAGGATCGACTTCTTCTAAAAATACTTAAACATATCCTTTGTCATCTTCATAAGTCATTAAGCTATCTTGACAGTCTAGGAGAGGGTTTAATATCCTTAAAATAATAAGAAAAATGTTCAATTAGTGAGATTATGTTAAAATTCCATAGTGATCCCCATCCCATATTATTTGAACTTGTATCAAGGCTCCATCTTATGTTGATTATTTAAAAGAGTCTATAACGTGTCTTGATATTATCTCTATGATCCAAAATCAATCATAAAAGGATGACCTACAAGGTTGCAACACATGGCTAGTCATGTGTCCATTTAAGCATGCCAAGAACCTATAGAAAATGGTAGAATTAAAAGATATTTTAAATAATATGAGGGAAGGGTAACCTTGTTTGAAGCCTTAGCATATTTTAAGGTTATTTTAGCAAATGTTAATATAATTTCTTCAGTTGGTATTGCATTTGAGATAATGCATATATTGCCTTCAAAGGGTGTTGGAAACATGTGAATAGTGTTATTATGACCCATAATTCATCATTGAATCATTATCAAGGGTAAAATCTCTCAAAATGGGTCTCATTACTATCATAATATTATTTTAAGGTAGTTTTATATGTAAAAAGGGTCTTTTTAGAAGTCAAACATCTTTCATTCACCAAAAATTGGTCCACACACTTGAAAAGGTGAATTTTTAGCTTCCCTTCATCTTTACCATCTAATTTAAAAATGTACTTGGACTCTCATTTCCTTGCTCTTGTCATTCAATGGTTTTCAATATCTCAAACCTAAAAAAATGAAGTGTAATGATGTTTTAAAGGTGTTTTCAAGACTTATACAAACTTGTATAGTTAGGTCAGAGTCAAAGGAGGTTATAAATCTTATGGGGTATCCCTTTAAGGAATAAAAAATAATAATGCATCCTCATAAATATAAGAGAAAGGTATAAATGATAGCAAGATCTCCATCAAGATCTTGGCAAGCTCATAAGGACCAACTTGATTTGGATGGTATAGTCCATATAGGGGGAGTTAGAAGCTAAGATATTATTTAGAGGTAAAGTCACTAGTGGGATTCAAAATAATGGAATTGGTTTGTAGATCAAATCCCTAGGATTTATGAATAATCACTAATACCCCTAGGTGGTCTTAAGCCCTTTGAAAACTCTATAATCTTAGTTACAAGTAGATTTATGAAATGTTTAAGATCATTGTGATAGCTTGAGCATGGTTAAAGGTCTACAAATTCATTTTAAGTGTCTTAAAATCCTTTAAGCATGCTCTAATTTTAATTTTATGGTTAGATCAATGTCAAGTCTCCCTTGGTTGGTAGATTATAGGTCATGTGTTAGAATTTCTATGTTTAATGAAGGAACATAGAATAAGGATGATTAGTTTAAAGTTTATATGCTTCTCTCATGTTCCTCACATAATCCAAATGATCACTATTTGATCATATTATATCTTCTTCATGTTTTCTCAACACCCACCATATGAAAGAATAATAAAAGCTCCAACCATAACTTAGTTTATTCTAATGGCAATCTATATCCAAGTTGTAATTACATGAGTGACGCATTATTCAAGTGGTAGGGGTGATGTAATAATGTGGAGGAGATCCTCTTTTAAAAGGAAAAATCTTCCATATGGCCCTCAATACAAAAACTAAAAAAATAGTAACAAATAAATTCATAAGCCTTTAGAATAATTTAATGTTTCTTAGTATTGTTTAAGGTTTTTTAGGATTCTTAGGTTTCATTTTCTCCATTAAGATCCCTGATCCACCCATTCAAATGCAACATGTTATTGGATACATATATGGGGGATGTTTATGTCTAAATAGGTGGTCTTTAATGGATAATTAACAATATATATTAGGTATTCCAAATGAAATATTCTTCATAATGGTTATATGAAGCCAACTTCAACTTATGGTGGGCTTTGGCTTCCAAACTCAAAATTTCAAAAGGACTGCATAATACACCTACATACCTAGCTCTTCATGAAAAAGCCTATGTATGAAGGTAATACCAAAAGATTGTACAATGCCATTAAATTTAAATTAAAATATGAGAGAATAATTCAAATCAAGCTTAACAATTGTTAAGATGTTAGTGACATAGTTACAAAGGTAAGTTTCAAGACCAGCTTATAAGAATTCTCCCAAATCATCACCTATAGTTGGGACTAGGTAGATGCAAGAGATCTCATTGTATGGTTATGAATATAACCATCTTGAAAAAGTTGAAGAGGTTATAAGGAGGTAAATTTAGTTCCTAGTATGTTATATAAATCTTTTATCTTGGTCATTGATCTATAGAATGGATCCAATTGCAGTCAAATTCTCCCAATCATCACCTATAAGATTATAGTCTAGTTGTCTCGAAACTTGATATAAAATTCCACATACACATTGAGGTTGGATGTCAATAAATTGGATAGGGTAAATTTTCTATTTAAATTTAAATGTAATATGAAAGAGTGACTAAAATAAGATAACTAATAGGACTCTCTAACCCTACATACATAGTTTATCTAGTGCACACAAGCCACCTAGACAAAATTAGAAGCCTTAACTAGTTCAGATGATGAGATATATTGAAACAAAAAAACTATGTGAATATGATCCTATAATGATGATATAATAAAAAATGTATGGTCTTTATGACTTTTGAAGGTAGAACCAAGTTTAGGAAGAGATTCTCAAGTCTGACTAAACACTCACAACACATAAGCCTGTATGTATATGGCTAGAAAAGTAGGTTTGTTATAGGTAAAAAGAGACTCAAGCCTCAAAATGTTTTTATATACCATAAATTATATTTCATGAGGGTTCTAAATTACTCAATAATGAAGAAAAGGGTAAATATAAAACACTCAAGTCATTGATATCAACTAGTTTGAGAACCTAATATAGGCCAATAATGGTCATAACATGCCTAAAGGGGAAGAATGATATATATAGAGATATAAACCATTATGATAATAATTAAATGGTTTAAATTGAATGAAAATTATTTTTATAAGGCTTTGAAGATACCATAAGCACCTACAAGTGTTCTGGTGTCTTGAAGCTTAGTTTACGCCTAGAGGGCCTAAAACCCTACATAAATCCTTAGACCTCCAACTTCATTATTATGATAAGACAAAATCTTAAATAATATTTAATTACAAAAAAGTTCCATGGAATTATGGTTTAGGTCTCAAAGAAGGTGTTTCAAGTAGGAGAAGATATGAGAAATGGCAATTTGGCCTAACAACCCTCCTTGAGCTCTCTCACTATAGTTTACCAATTTGAGATACAAGTTTAGATGCTCACATATTTTAGGATGAAATTAAAGGGTAAAAATGCTATTAAAAATAATTTAGTACCCATATACTCTTTCCATAAATGGTGGAGAGAGTTGGACTCAAGGGGGCAACTTCATGAACAATCTCTAAGATTGTGAGTATGCCCAAAATGGCATGAAGAAACATGAGGGATACCAAAATTTGATCAAATATCACCAAAAAATATTCATGGGAACGTGATATATTATGTATATTTTAGGGGTCTTATTTAATCAAGACTAATGGCCTTAAGTTTTCAATCCAAGTCTTGTGCTTTATGAACCATCGTTAAGATGTTAGGCCATTTTAAACCCTCCAAAACCCTCATAAAGAACTTGATGGTTAATAAGCTATTCATGATGACTCCAATAAACATGAGACACCATGAAAACATTAGGAGAACACTTACATTCCCTATGTTCTCCTTTTATGCCATAAATTTGACACTTTTGATGAAAAAATTGTGAGTAAATGGCTTATAAGGTATGGTTTTGGGACTATCTTCATGTTTTAATAGCATGTTTAAACTCATGAGTGAGTATTAATTCCAATTGGGCATATGTAGATATGGAATGGATTTTAAAAACCACTCTTTAAACCCCATAGTAGTAAAATCAAACCTAATGAGTAGATCTGAAGATAGGAAAAGAGATAATCATCATTGGCATTAAGAGAAGAATACTTTAGGTCTACTTGCATGGTGAAGAGGTTTTATAGAGTATAAAAACCATTGTATCAACATTTATATTCCACTACCAAGCTCAACACACACTTTTGGATGTCTAAGTCTTAGGTCTCTTACCCACTAGAAGGAATAATTCAATGAATGGGATACAAATGATATGAAGGTTAACAACTAGGTGAGTAATGGAATTTTTCAAACAAGTAACTACCTTCCTAGAATATATGCATGAATTATTGATACATGAAAAATATTAATGGATTAGTTTCAATGAGCATGGTGTCAAATATAACCAAAAATAGACCATTAACCACACTTTTACACGAAGAAGGCTCATTCAATGCCACTATGCCACCAAGGCAGCATATGGAAGGAGTTGTGGGACTATTTTTACCCATAATTTATGTTTGCAACTAATTATCAGATGAATGATGATCATCATGGCCCATATAGTCCACATTATCCTTCTTTATCCTTATTATGTTCTATAAATTGGGCTAAGAAAGCTATTATATGGATCCCTCTATTAGGTATGTATAATTTCTTCCCATTTGTATCTTAAAACCTCAAGCTAATGTAAGGACTGATGTATCCTTATTCATACTAGTTTCTACTGCATTCATGCTTGTCTAATTTGCATAAGTAGTTGATATTTCTATATTTATAGGTCCTTATTTTCACATAGATGCTAGTGGACTCTTCTTATGTAGGTTACATGTTGTGTGAAGGTGATAATGATTTTTTTTGTAGTGAATAATGAATAATAGTATTTTGACCTAGACCTATCATTCATCATACTCATATCATAGTCATTTAGCATAACCATCATGTGAAGCACTAATGGGTAGGAGTCATTTAGAGAAAGTGTCTTAGAAATTAGTCTTTATTTGATCCATAAGTAGAGGAGACAAAACATATTGTTGGATCACCTCCCATATCATAGGTTTGATTTAATTATTTATTCTATCCCTTCTCATTATAAAAATAAGTAGGTTTAGGCATTGAGTGTAGATGATGCATCAGGGAAGCAAACCCTAGAAACTAGAGATTCACTTCACCTATTAGGCCACCCACACGTAGAAGTGATTATATTGTACTAGTTGGATGAGGTAGGTTTGAAAATCCTTTGCCTCAAGGGTGAAATATAGACTGATAACAATTTATAGCATGTCTGGTGGGACCAAAATTCAAGGAAGTTGGAGAACTTACTCTTAGAACTTGGTGATCTCAAGGAACTTCAATTATTTTGTAGTAGATTAATATCCAAATTTCATGCCAAATGTTGTCACAAGGTATTCATCAAAGGGTAAGTAATATTAATTTTTTGATTTGTCTTTGGATTTTTCAAGAAGGAAGAGGTATCCAAGTCTAGTCCCTATACTACACCCCCTACTTATCCTAATCATACTCAACATAGACCTAATTAAAATCTTAAATATATAATATATAGACCTAAAAACCAATACTTTATACCCTTTAATGGTGGCATCTTTATGAAATTGAATAAATTTGATGATATCCATATTGCTACACTCAAAATTCTGCCATACTTCATAAGAGAAAAATTTATCACTTTTGTTGAACACATTACAGACATAACAAATCCTTATTTTATGCATAATGTGACTAAAGAGAATGTAGACATGAGGTTGTTATCTACCTTATTTAGAGGAAAGGTATTTCATTGATATAAATATATAAAACCTACATCCATCAACACTTGGGATGAGTATGGGGAGCACCTGTGCAAACACTTTGAAGATATAAGTGACCACTTATCCCTAGTAGAATAATTGTACACAATCAAAAGGGTTCCTCAAGAATTTATGATGGATTTTAGCTATAGGTTTCATAAACTTTGGATAGGATCTCAATAGTAGTTAAACCCACCCAAAGTTATTCATCCTAATACTACCTGAGACCCCTTAGTTTTGATGTGGTAGTCATGATATAGTCATAGTTGGAAACACATTACTTGACACCTATTAAATGACAATAAGGGAGGAAAACTATCTAATTCAATAATGCAAGCTTACAACAAGGCCATTTATGCCATTATTTATATAGTTATAACCTCTTGTCCCTACCATATCCACCATACCTATACCAACTAAAAATGAATAAGAAAATACTAGTCAAGTATATAGGTTGGTTAATCTTGAAGGACTACTCAAGGCACAAAACAACAAGATATTTTCCTTAGAGAGGGAACAAATCCCACCCCATAGACCCTAACAAGATCCTTATCAATCTCTCTACCAACCTTATCATGTAAATAGACCTCTATACCAAGATAATCCTCAAGGTCAAGGGTAGATCACTCATGCAAAGCCATATAATAACTTTAATCCTAACTTTATAACACTTGTATGGCATTAGTTCCTAATTATAATAACTATTCTCAAGAAAGCCAATGGTCTACACAATGGGGACAATCTCATGAACAAGGTGTCAACCCCATTGAAGGTTCTAATCAAGCTTATATTATGTAACATAATCAAGTTCCTCCTATGTAAAACAACCAATATCTTCCTACACAACACAAAGAAGTTCCTCTTGTGTAACATGAAGAGATCCCTTTCATGACTTAGTATGAAATGCCAATTCAACAAGGAATGAGTGGAAGATAGGAAAAATTAGATGCTACATTTTTCAACTTTCAAGATGAGAAAAGTCTTCTGGATAGTTTGTATTCAATCATCTTGGAGGTGTAACTAAGGTGGAATAATGGAAGTGACTAGTGACTTAGAGGTTGGGAGAGAATCTCCTTCATCTTATCAACCACCTCATAAAACTAATGCACAAGATGTAGTCCCTAAAGTTCCACTACTCTAAAAGGGTCAAAATGAGAAAGGTCCATTCATACCTTAGACCACTCAAGATTCAAGTAGTGTTGTTACTCATAAGTTTCAATCAAAGGTTTCTAGCCCTCATATAATTATTCTAGACTAGATGAAGAAGGGTAATGTCACATTAATAATGTGGAACACATTACTTATACTAGGTCAAAAATACCTCCTCTAAGAAGACTTGGCCAAACTCCACATTTTAGATAAGGAAGTAGAAAAATAAAGTACATTCCTAACCAACACTATTTAGCCTAATATATCCCAACCAACCAAATTAAATAAACCCCCTCTTTTCTATCTTTTTTTCATAATCAGGGATATCTTAGTGCATAAATGTATGATAGATAGTGAGGAAAGTTCATCTATCATGCTAAAGTCAATAGAAGACAAGTTGAGGTTAAAATATTGGCCTAATTCTAAAGGAGTCTTAAAACTAGATGGGTCTCCTGTTAATAGTGTTAGTGTGCTTAAATACCTATACTTTATCCTATATTTTTCCCCCTATTGTATCATATCCCAAGTTGTTTTAGTGGTTTTTCTACCCCCATATTTTACCTTATGTTTATGTAGGGATTTCACTACTAAGGTATGAGGTTACCTATATTTTTATTGGTCTTATATGTTCTTTACCACTAGGTATGGGACCAAAGTCACCATTAAGTCTGAACCTATCTCTAGGTTTCTTTTACATATCTACATGCCTAATCTATCTAATTTCAACTACACTATTATTGATGAAGATGCGCACCTTGATGATCAAGATAAAATTGAGCCACTTGAGGGCATATCATACCTAATAATTGATGAGTGGACAACTTATATACATGGTTATGATCCATATAAGAGCATTGAAGAAGTAGTCTTGGGGATATATTGTATGAATGAGGTGGAGGTAATCATACCATTCCTTACCAATCCTTGTCAAGATAATCATGGAATATGGAGGCTATTTTTTCATGGATTTAGGTGTAATAATGGAAGTGGAACAAGATTTATGATTATTTATCCATCTAATCAAAGGTAATTTTATTCCATAAGGTTCCAATTTAGCTATACATGTAATACAGTAGAGTATCAAGCCCTCATTTAGGGGATGTAATAGTCAAGGATAAGTAGTGTCAATTTGCTACAAGTTATGGGAGATAGTGAAATGGTAGTCCATTAGGTGAGATGGTATAATTTAGTTAAAAATACACACTTAAAGTCATATAATCATAGGTTTTGGTATCTCTTAGAAGAATTTGAGGCCTTTGACATCCTTTTAATCCCAAGAAAAGATAACCAACATGCAGATAGGATGGAAGCTAATGGGGAACAATATGACATCCCAAGTGAATTTAAGAACTTGAAGAATCAGTCATAAATCAAGGTAATATGTAGAGCTTTAGTACCTAATAATGAATTTAGATGGCATGTCTTATACAGTGATAGGTAGATAACATGCTTCTTGTTAGAAGAGGCTAAATTATACTCAAAGAGTTAAGCTAGACTTCAACAATAGTATAGTTACTAGATTGTTCAATTGAAGAAAAAAAACTTCCTAAGGGGTTAGTGACTCTTGAAAACATCTTCAATGAAGATGACCAGCTGAGAAGAGATAAGGTTGTCATGTCAACCAAGGAAGCAAACTATGAAAAGGTCACCATATTTAAAGATAGGCTACTAAAACTAGGTAAAATGAATACTAGAGAAGAAAGGATGGCCTCTATAAAGTTGTGTAACAAGTTTTTAGACATATTATCTTGGGATTACAATGGCTTAAAAATTTTGGACCCTATTTTATCTCATCCTACCATCAAATTAAGAGAAAGTTACAAACTTATGAGGTAGAATCAAAGATTGATCAACCCTAAGATTGAAATCCTCATGAAGAAAGATATGACTAAATTGATTGAACCCAAAATTATATTCCCTATCAAACACTATTATTGGGTGGCTAACTTTATGCCTATAAGAAAAGAGAATGGGAAGATAAGGTTATATGTAGACTTCAATTATATTTACAAGGTGTCATTAATAGACCACTACCCCTTATCATCCATGGATAAAAGTATCCAAAAGGTTACAGGTTTACAATTTTTCTCCTTTCTTGATGGATACTCAGGGTATAACTAGGTGTTGGTGAAGGAAGAGAACCAACACAATATTTCCTTCACAACTAAGTGGGGTACTTATGCTTATAATAATATACCCTTTGGGCTATCCAATGTAGGGGACACCTTCTAAATGGTAATGGATGTATCCTTCCAAAGACTCATCAATGAGATGGTACTCATATATCTTGATGAAATAAAATTCTTCTCAAAAGATGCTAAAAATCACTTGACATATCTAAGGCTAATATTTGATAGGTATAGGTAGTATAGGGTTTATTTGAATCCAAAACATGATTTTTTTCAATCTAAAAGGGTATAATTTTAGGACACATTATGTATAATGAAGGCCTCTTCATAGACCCTAAGAGGATAAGTGAAATTATATCCCTATCACTACCAAATCACAAGAAAGGATTGTATAATTTTTAGGCAAGATTAATTTGATTAAAAGGTTTATTACTAGGTTTGATGAGTTGGTTAGACCCCTAAAATATATTTTTGAGAAACATAAGGAGCTTACATAGACTCAGGAAGGAAAGAGGAGTTTTGAAGTAATTAAGAAAGTTATTTCCCAAGCACCCACTATCCTTGACCTTGATTTCTCAAAATATTTCCTTTTGTATTCCTTCTCAACCAATGACACCATATCTACCATGTTGATGTAATAAACTGGTGAGGGCTTTCAGCAACCCATAGCTTTATTTAGTCAAGCATTGAAAGGAAATGAAGAGAGGTATACCTATGTATAAAAACATGTGCTTATAGTCATGATAAGAATTAATAAATTTATGCACATAGTGTCCAAGAATAATATCTGTCATGGTGGCCCACCTTATCATCAAGGACTTTTTTATTAACCAAGATTTGGGTGAAAAAAGGGAAGGTTGGGTGACTAGATGCATAGAGTATGACATATAAGTAAAGGTCACCAATCTAGTGAGGGGTAGAGGACTATGCTATCACTTTATAGTATATGTTAAGGATAGAAAAGATTTGGTTTTATCAATACATAATGATCACCAAATAACTACATGTAGACCTTCTTCTAGTTGGAGTCAAGACATTGTAAGATTCCTTCAAACAAGAGAATGTCCTATAGGTTTAGATAGGTAAAGAAGGATATATTATAAGATGAAATGAATTTATTATGTCTTGATAGATGAGGTCTTATTTAATAAATATCTTGATGGCATGGTCTTAAAGTGTGTGGATACTAACAAATTCGATAAGCTATTGGATCAATTTCATGATGGGCCTGTAGGATGCCAATTTTTAGCTAGGACTATAATAACAAAGATAATTATAGTATGATACTTTTATCCAAGCCTATTCAAAGACTCACATGATTGAGTTAGGTGATGCCATAACTGTGATATGTTCACTAGGAAATAAAAACTATTTACCTTTCCCCTCAATCCCATCCAAGTGGAACAACCTTTCATGCAATGGAGCCTAGATTTTATAGGCATGATAAATCCTCCATATAGTGTAGGCCATAAATAGGTCTTGACTACTACTAGATACTTCACTAGGTGGATAAAATTAGTATCCCTTAATGAGGCAAATGAAAATTCAATTTTGGAGTTCTATGATAGTCTAATGACTAGATTTGGGGTCCCCTCCATAATTATATCAAATAATGCACTAGATTTAAGTGGTACAAGGGTAAGTGAATGGGATATAAATTATGTAATTTACATCAATACTTACTCAAAATATTATCCTCAAGGTAATGAAATTATAGAGTCCAATAACAATAACTTAATTAGGTTCATAAAGGGAACTTTGAAAGACAACCAGGGGGAGTGGCATAACAGATTGAGGATAGTATTGTGGACAAATACGATTAAACCTAAGAGAGATAATGGTCATTATCACTAACTTATTGTGTATGGAAAATATTTAAGGCTACCCATATCACTTGATTTTCATCTTTAGAACTCAAACATCAACTTGAGCTAATGGATAATGATGTCATGAAAGTGAAGATAAATGAGTTGAGATAATTAGAAGGGACAAGAGATAATGCTATGCATGTTATATGGTCCCATAAATATTAAGTGAAGATGTGATTTGATAATAGATTTATCTTAATGAATTTATAACAAGGTGATATTGTGCTTAAGTGGGATGAAGACTATGTTAAACTAGGTAAGCACTCAAAGTTTGATCGCCTATGTAGTGGACCTTATGTCATCAATAGATGTAAGGAGCATAATGCATTCTAGTTTTCAAGATTAAATGGTGGGGAAATCCCTTTCCTTATCAATGGGTTTTCATTAAATATTGTTATTGAAGATAATTTTTACTATCCTTGTACATAGTAGTTAGGTGTTTTTTTCTCCAATTGTTATTGCAAAAATGCCTTTATTAGTTAGTTGTTTTGTTATTTTTTTCCTTTCTTAGGTGTTTAGGTGTTAGTTCCTTTTTTGTGCCTTTTTGTGAGTGGTAAGGTTATTTTAGTCCTTAATATCTTATAAGGTTCTAGGTATAATTGGTATTACAAGTAGAGAAGTCATCTCAATTGAGTCATGACTGTTATATATGAGATAATTGGTTCTCTTGACTAGTAGATAGGTCAACCTCCATGCATCACTACTGATGTTTATACCTTTCTTCCCTTGGAATTATAAAGGATAAAATTCTTGTCAAAACACTTGAAATTATCCTTGGTCATCTTCATAATTCCTTGAGTTGTCTTAATAGTCTAGGAGAGGGTCAATTGTCCTTAGGATTATAGGAACCATGTTCAAGTAGTGAGCTTGTGTCAAAATTCAATTGTGATCCCCATATCATATTGTTTGATCTTGTGTCAAGGCTCCATATTACATTGATTATGTATAAGAGTCTATAACAATTCTTGATGTGATCTTTATGATCCACAAACACTCATAAAAGGATGAACTATGATGTTGTAGCCCATATCTAGTCACGTGTCCATTTAAGCATGCCAAGAACCTATAGAAAATGGAATAATTCAAGGAGATTAGAACTAGTATGAGAAGGGAAGGGTAACCTTGTTTTAAGACAACATATTTTAAGGCTCTTTTAATATATGTCAAGGTAATTTATTTAGTTGATATTGCACTTGAGATCATGCATATATTTCCTTAAAAGGGTGTTCAAACCATGTGAGTATTGTTATTATATCCCCTAGGACATCATTAAGTCATTATAAAGGGTAAAATTTATCCAAAATGGTTTTGTTTCCATCGTAATATCATTTAAGGTGGTGTTATATGTAAAAGATGGTCTTTTTAGAAGTCAAATGCCTTTCATTCATGAAAAAAGGGCCCACATGCTTGAAAAGGTGAGTTTTTAGCTTCCCTCAATTTATACCCTCTAATTTGGAAATGTAATTATCCTCTCATTTCCCTTCTCTTTTCCTATAATGGTTTTCAAAATCTCAAATTTGAAAAAATAAATAGAAACAATGTTTTACAATTGTTTTCAAGACTTGTACAAACATGTATAATCAGGTAAGAGTCAGAGGTAAGACATCTTATTGGGGATCCATTTCAGGCATCACAAATAAGAATCCATGGTTATATATCCAACTGAAAGGAAGAAATGGTAGCAAGATCTCCATCAAGATCTTTGCAAGATCACAAGGGCAAGTTTGAGTTGGATGGTAAGATCAGTATAGAGGAGTCATAACTTAAGTTTTTATCAATATTTAAAATCAATAATGATATTGAAATTAGTGGAATTGGTTTATAAATCAAATCCTTAGGATTTATTCATAATCTTTAAGATCCCTAGGTGGTCTTCAGCCCTTTCCAAACCCCATAAGCTCAGTTACATGTAGATTTATGAAAAATTTAAGCTCATTGTGATAAATTAAGCATGAGGAAACATATCCAAATGTATGTTAAGTGTCTTAAAATCCTACAATCATGTTCTCATGGAACTTTAAATATTAGATCAACATTAAGCCTCCCTTGGTTGGAAGATTTTAGGTCATATGTTAGAATTTTCATGTTTTGTGAAGGAACAAAACACAAGGATGATTAGTGTAAAGTATATATGCTTCCCCCATGTTCCTCACATAATCCACATGGTCACCATTTTATAATATTAGATATCCTTCAATTTTATGTAATTCCCATCATATGAAATAAGAAGAAAACCTCCAAGCATGACTTAGTTTATTCTCATGGCAATCCATATCTATGTTGAAAGTACATGAATGATGTCTTATTCAAGTGGTAGGGTGATGTAATAATGTGGAGGAGATCCTCTTTTTAAATCAACATGCTTCCATATGGACTTCAAAGACAAACACTCAAAAACTATCCCCAAATACATTCATAATCTTTTAGCATAGTTTAACATTTATTATACTATTTAAGGTTTTTGAAGATTTCTAGGTTTCATTTTCTCCATTAAAATGCCTAATCCACCCAATCAAATGTAATAACTTGTTGGATACCCATATGGGAGATGTTTAAGTCTCAACAGGTGGTCTTGAATGGAAAATTAATAGTCCATATGAGGCCTCCCAAAATAATGACCATATCAAGCCAACTTGATGTAAAGCATTCACCAAGTTATTACCCTATACCTTATTCCTTAATCCACTACCTTAACCAATGCTCACTAGATCAATCCTTTATGTAATGTTCTAATTTTCATCTCAATATTAGGTGGTCTCTAATATGTTTATCAGGTTTCTATATGGGTCTTATTACCCTCTCAATCCCATTCATCAACTCTTTCAACATTGTCCAAGTCTCAATTATCAACTTTTCACAATTTTATCAGCTATGTCAACAATCCTTGTAGCCCTTTTTATATCTATTTATAAGATTATGGCTCAGTAAAAATGTTATCCAACAAATCAACAATCATTTTTAATACCCTTTAATGAGTACTAGCACTCCACAAGATTTTGTATCCTGACTCAACTCGTAACCCCTCTTTTTAGGCTCTTTTATTAGTTGATAAGGCCTAATTAGGTCTCCTCAAGCATAAAAAAACACTAAGTCACTAAAAAATATACAAACTAGTATGTAACATAATGGAAAATAGTTATTCAATTTAATCACCTAAAATATATGTCTACAAAATTTTGGCAATTATTGATGATTAGGATAAAAGGTATGGCATAAACCCTAGTTTAGGGTTTCTTGGTCATTGTCTTAGTTGATAGCATACTTATTTTAATTATGGATGAATTAATGTATTTAAAATATTCTAAATTATGTTTTTGGGTTTTTATTTGTCCTGTGAATGTTTATCAAGCATTAGTTAATGCTATCCAATCCATTGTTACACCTTTGATCTTCAAAATACATTTGATTGTGTTAACAAATAATTGTGTAATTGATTGTATTTTGTATAGATTAAATGAATATTATTATCAAGTAATACAAATGTAAAATAAAATTAAAACATGATATATTAACTCACCTAAATGTATATAAACACTTTACCATCAATTCAAAGATCACTCCTTCCTTAAAGAATGCATTCATAGTCTAACCAAATAATGACTATTATGAAAATATGGGTTAGTCTTTTATTTGCCTCTAAATTAAAGGGTCTCCTAATGGTTAATGAATATTTTAGGCTTAAAATAACTCTTATTAAACTTTATAAACATTATAGGGGAGTTTTTATTTGAGGACGATGAAACTAAGATGTTTTACCACTCGACCTGGGCTCGCCTTATGGTTGAGGAGGATGTTTCTAAGGGCCTTCCTGAGGTGATCTATCTGGACTCCCCAGGGGTTCTTGGACGCAAATGTTAGATTTTAAAGGTTTACCTTTTTGATGCAAAAAGTGTCACTAGACGGGGCACATTGCAGCCTGATGTACTGTAGGGAAATCCAAATCCAGAAGTTCACCTTCTTGGTGGTCTGAAGCTGATCATGAACACTATTTTGCTAAACAACCCGAGGGAGATTCAACTGATTCAGAGGATGAGAATGAAAAGAGTATCCAGTCTGAATCAATGGATCAGGAGACTCTGCTGGAGACTAATCCTGTTAAAGGTACTACAGAGATTAGATTATGTGATCTCTCTAAACTGATTACTGAGGAGGTGGTGGTTCCTCCACCTATTTTGAAGGATTCTCCTAGAAGTTAGAAGTTAGCTAGTTCTCATAAGGATTTTGCTGAGGCTTTGACACCCCCTAGACTTCATGGATCATGGCCTTCTGAGGACTGGATTGTTGAGGCAGCTAAGGTAGAGGATGGTTGGACAATAGTTAAGAGGAAGAAGTCTAAGCCTTTGGTCCCCCCTCTAGATATGAAACTTTGGTCTTGTAAAAAAAATATTAATTGTTTATCCAGCTCTTATCTGTTGTTTTTAGATTCTTGGTTATCTGGTCTTGCTTACGCAGGTTCCAGGCTATTTTTTATTCTAGTTGTGCTTAAGGTTTATCTCTCTTCTGATGTATAGGGTTTTGGGGCCCCTTCAGAACCTATTTTTACCTTAAATATAAAACATTTGATATAGTCCAAAAACTATATTTACTTGACAATCTTACCAATATTTTTGTAGATAGAGAAATTCATCCACAACAGGGATCTATGTGTACACATATATGAACACCCAATGGTTTAGTCACTATTATTTTAAAAAAATCCTCAAATCAAATTCATGACCATTAAATAATCATTCAACACCATTATCAATTTCATTTATTATCAACTTTGAGGATATAGTTTGTAACTAATCAAAATGCATAAACAGGGATGTGTTTTTCCCTTCAAGAACATGGGTCTTCTCCTTTGTTTTCCTTCAAATAATTCACTCCAACAAAATTATGTTATTATTTAAACATACCTGGAAATAATTACAACCTCATTACTTCATTAATCAAAACACATACAATGAGCAACAGTATCAATTGACCTCAACTAGGGTCTATCTTCTTTCATTCATACATAAGAGTTACAACATTCCCCTACTTTCTTCATACAAACTTGTCTAATATTCTCCATCCATATATTAAAATTGAATATATATCATAATATAAAAATAACTCCAAAAACTCCCTATAAAGGAGGCATAACTTAATCTGGGCCACCTTTCACATGTAGAGGTTGTTTTGCAACATAACATTTTTTTGATTTACACACAATATGACATGTTTAGATCCATGACATAGGATTTATGACACTTTATGAATTTCTTAAAATTAGAATACCCTTATAAATTTTTAATACATATTTCCACCTTTGAATATGCATAAAAGTATTTATATATGGATTGACAACATTCAAATTTGCCAAAAGGTGGGTTTGGTGGGAAATGTCAATATTCAAATTTCTTGCACCTTGAGACAACTTAGACTCCACAATGTAATAATACTGACGTAAATAAATTATAAAACATATATAGGACTAAGTAAAAAATTGAATCATTTTTTAGGTCTTTATGGGATTCCCCTACATCAAAACTTCACCTTATAGTGGGATTTATCTTCCAAACATATAATTTCAAAAGGACTATATAATAAACCTATAGGACTAGATCCTCATGCATAAGCCTATGCATGAAGGTAATACCAAAGGATTTTATAATGCCATAAAATTTAAATGAAGCCATGATAAAGGATTTCCAATCAATCTTGGCCACTATTAATTTGTTAGTGACATAGTTAAAAAGGCTAGGTTAAAGCCTAAATTTCAATAATCTTCCCAAATCATCACCTATAGCTAGGCCTAGGTAGATGCAAGAAAGCTCATTGTATGCTTATTAATATGACCATAATGAGAAATTTTAATAGGTTATAAAGAGGTAAAATGAGTTCCAAATATTGTGTATAAATCCTTTCTCTTTCTCATTTAATTGTACAAGGACTCTAATTGTAGTCAAATGCTTCCAATCATCACCTACAAGATTATAGTCCAATTGTCTCCAAACTTGATATAAAATGACACATACACATTGAATTTGGATATAAATAGATTGGATATGGTATATATGTTTTTAAAAATCAAAGGTATTATGAAATATTAACTAAAATAAGGTAACAAATAGGACTATATAACCCTACATCATAGTCGATCTAGTGCACACAAGCTACCTAGCCAAAATTGGAAGGCCTAATTGGTTAAAATGATGAGATCTACGGAAAGAGTAAAACCATGTTAATATTTTCCTATACTGATGATATCATGAACCATGTATGATGTTTATGACCTTTTAAGGTAGAATCAAGTTTTAGAAGAGCTACTAAAGTCTGACTATGCACTTACAACACATAGGCCTATTTGTGTATGAATAGAAAAGTATGATTTTTATCGGTAAAAGAATACCCAATAATAATAAGTTGTTTATATACCCTTAAATACATTTAATTATTTTTCCAAATCCCTTATAAATGATTAAAATAATAAATACATACCACTCGGGTCACTGACACCAACTAGTTTGAGAACCTAGAATAGGTCAATGATGGTCATAATAGGCCTAAAGGGAAAAAATGATAGAGATCTAAACCATTATGAAATTATTAAAAGGGTTTAAATTAAATTTAAAATATGTTAAAAATTATTAGAAGTTACCATAAGCACCTATAGGTTATTTGGTGTCTTGAATCTTAGTTTAGGCCTATAGGGCCTAAAATGCTCCATAAACCCTCAGACCTCCAACTCCATTATTGAGACAAAAAAAAGATCTTTAACAATATGAAAGTCCATAAAAGGTTATGTAATGATTATTAAAGTCTTGAGTAAGGTGTTTTAATTAGTAAAATATAGGAGAACTTATAATTTGGACTAATATCCCTCTTGAGCTCTCTTACCATAGTTTACCAATTCAAGCTACAAGTTTGGATGCTCACATATTATAGGAGGAAATGCATGGATCCTAATTATATTATGTAAATTTTTGGCCACCTATAAACTTTCCATCCATGGTGGAGATAGATGAATTCATGGGGTAGTTTCATGAATAATCCTTAAGACTATGAGTATGCCCAAACTACCATGGAGAGACCCAAGGGATACAAACCTTTGCTTAGATATTATCATAAAAGATGAATGGAATAAATATATGTTATGGATATTTTATGGGGTATATATAATCAATATTAATGAACTTTATTTTGAAATCTAAGGCTTATTCTTTATTAACCATTGTTAATATGGTAGGCCACTCTATACCCTCCAAAACCTTCATAAAGACCTTGATGGTTAAGAGCTTATTCCTAGTGACTCAAATAACCATGAGACATTATGAAACATTGAGAAGAAAATAATAGGCCATGATTTTTCCCTATAGGATATAAATTTGGCATGTGTAAGGTAAAATATATAGTAAAATGGCTTATAAGGTCTAGTTTTTGAATTATTTTCAAGTTTTTAAGGCATGTTTGAATTCTTGAATGAGTAGGAAGGCCTCTTGGACCTGTGTAGAGATTTAATGGTCTTTAAAAAACCAATCTTTAGGCCCCAGCATATTAAAATCAAACTTAATGATAATACCTAAAGGTAAGAGAAGAGATAATCATCATTGCCATTAAGAAAAGAGTATTGGAGGTTTGATCACATGGTGAAGAGCTTTTATATAGCATAATCACCCTTGTATCAAATTTTATAGGCGACTACCAATCTCAAAACATGATTGAGGATGTCTAAGTCTTGGGTGTCTTTCCTTCTATGATGACTAATGAATTGAATGGGTTATGAATGGCATGAAGGGTTATAGCCAGGTGAGTAATGGACATTTTCAAACAAGTAATTAACTTCCCATAATAGATGAATGAAATATTATTGCATGACAAAGAGTAATGGATTAGTTTCAAGTAAAATGTGTCTTTATGGGAAAACTATAACAAATAATAGGCAATTCACCATACTTCTACCCCTAAAAGGCTCATTGAAAGCCATTATGCCACCAAGGTAGTGGCATGGGAGGAGTTATGGGATTATTTCTTCCCCTCATTTATGTTTGTAACTAATTATTTGATGAATTATGGTCACCATAGCCTCTAAAATCCACTTATATTCCACATTATCCTTATCTCTCCTTCATGTTTTATATAAATTTCGATAAGAAAGCAATTGTATGGACCCTCTTCTGGGCATGAAAAAGTTATTCCCATTTGTATCTTAAAACCTTGAGATAATATAAATATTTATTCAACCTTATTCATATTGGTTTATAGTTTGTTCATACTTGTCTAGTTTTCATATGTGGTTGAGTCATTGTCCCTTTGAAGGTCCTTGTTTTCATTTAGATGCTAGTGGACTCTATTTATGCAAGTTACATGGTGTGTGAAGGTGATAATGATAATGTTTGTAGTGAAAACTAATTAATAATGTATTAAAAAATACCTATCATACATCATACTCATATCATATTCATTTAGCATAAAATTGATGTGAATCACTAATGTGTAGGAGTCCTTTGAAGAGAGTGTCTTAGTAATTAGTCTTTGTTTTGGTCCATAAGTGTTATTAAAGGATCAAGAGGAGGAAAAACAACATATTGGTGCATCACCTCCCATATATTAGGTTTGATTTCATGATTTTTACTATCCCTTTTCATTGGTAAAAAATATATATATTTAGACATTGGGCTTAGATGATGCATCAGGGGAGCTAGCCCCAAAAACAACATATTAACCTCACCCATTAGGCTACCCACACTTAGAGGTTATTCCAATTTACCAACTAGATGAGGTCAATTTAACATTACTTTGATTAAGGGTGAAATATATAATGATAAAAAGTATAAACCTCATACATATTGATAATGCACATTTAGACCTTTTCAATTCACCTTTGTGTAGGTAGGCTTATACACAGTCCTTAGACTAAAACCATGAATGATACTTGGGGAGTTAGTATGAAATTTATAAATAATTTTGTATGGATCTAAATGGAATTAAAATGTGTTTTGAGATATCTTTCCACATACTTTCAACTATTAAAACCTCTAGAGCATCAAAATACCATGATCTTTACCCTATAAACTATGTAAAAGTGGAGGTTTCCTATCTTCTTGAGCTCACACATATTTAATAAGGCCTAGAGAATAATGTAAAAAGATTTTTCAAATCCATTATAACCTATCTTATTTCTCTCATGTATCCAACTTGCTTCACACTACCATTTCAAGGAGAAAACTAAGCATATGGGGTTTATGTAGAGTTTTAGACTAAATCATGATCTTAGTGATTGTTCATAAATGAGGGTAACCAATATGAGAAAAAATTCCATAAATATAAAGGTCACTATACCCCATTCTTGTTCACACAATATTAGGTCACCACTCTTTCTCTTATATATAGAATGAGCACATGAAGTTGACCATTACTAGTATGCCATTTAGCCTATAGAGATAATGATGAAAATTTTGGATTATTAGGAAATTTTAAAGCTTGATATTCATGTAAATGACCTTTAAAAGGTTAAGAGACACTTTTAAATAGTTTTCACTTGAATATGAGTTCTCTAAGTCTATACAGGTCTCTAAAACTACTTCTCATAGTGATTCTCTCTCTTTTGTATATTGAACCTATAAATATTGACCATGATCTAAATTTTACAGACATTCATAAAATATATTAAACTTATATATCCTATTTATATGATTAAAAAGTCTTATTTTATGTTAATTTCATCTTCATTATATTTGACATGCATTGGACATGGCCACATGCAACTCTATCTCACAAGACATTCAGCTTAAACTTTGCAAAAATAAACTTAACCTATCCAAACATGTATAAAATGTTAATTAAATGTGGTCAAAGGGTGAGATGATTTTTTTCAAGCTTATTAACCTTTAACACCTTTTGAATCAACATTTTCATATCATAGTATGTGTTATTAATTGGATTTTGCACCCATTTATATTTATTGTATTATGGGTATCATGAGTTGCAATATGTGGGGAATATAGTGACACAATGAGATCACCTAAAAGATATATAAAATTGATTAATTTAGGTCAAAATATATAATATTCCACCTTCCTTTCATTTATCTTATTATAATTGGTATATGACTAGTTCATGTCAAACTACTACCTCTTAGTGATCTTTTTCCTAACTAGGGTTTTGATTTCTGAGGAAAAGAGTTTTAGAATGAGTTTTAAAACTAGAAAAAGGTGACTGTACCAAATATTATATTGAAAATTAATTATTTATTTGTTTTAATATAGTTGAATTTTTAATCTAATGGAGTTTATTGAAGCACAAGCTTATACAAAAATGAGATCAAAGATAATATATAGCAATTATCAGATAAGGAAAAAAGTTATTTCTTTTTCATCAACAAGATTTAATAAGGGTAAAAATAATACCATAAATAATATATATGATTTAAAAAATATTTATATCATTCAAAAATTTAATATATAGTCTTACATACATAAAAATAACATAATACAAGGAAGGAAAAAATCAATCTATTAGCATTCTCCAGATTACAACATGTAGATCATTCTTCAAAGGTAAAATAATTTCTATAGTAGAAAAAATATTCCATGGGATATGTGGGAAACCCATATTTATAAAAAATCACTCCCTTGAGAGAGAGGAAGTTAATAAAACCTTATGCTCATTTCAAGAGCAAGAAATCTAGGAAACTTCAAGAAAATGTCATCTTTTTCATCTTGAAATGGCACCTTAGTGGAGTAGATAGAGGAAAATAAATATAAAACTATTGTATACTTCACAAAGTATTGGAATAAGAAAATAATCCATTGGATTTTTTTAGTTAAACCAATAACTTTTCTTGAGTTCTGCTGTTGAGATCTCTCCTAATAAATGGGGCACCAAAATGAACCATGACTTGGTAAACATTGAAAGTTTTTGGATATTTTAAGTTATAAATTTCAAAACCTAACTTGAAATTTTTAGTTGAGACTTTTATAACTTTTAAGTCATTCAACTCAACAAAAATGAAATTTTAAATTAAAACATGTTTTTTTGTAATTACATAAATTCAAACCTGTCAAAAGGAAAAGTGTGAATTACAAATTGAATTTTTGCACCTAAGGCCTAAGAAAGAGATTATTAATAATTTAAATAGATCTTGATCAACTTAAAGATATGATCTATCAAAATTATAGTTGTAATTTTCAATTTACATCTTTAAAATGTAGTTTATAGAATGTATTTTATAACTAATTGAAAAATCAATCCACAACCATGACTTTTGAAGATTCCTTGTCCTTTTTTTCTTGTATCTTTTCAATATATCCATCAAAGCTACTAAATATCTCTCGAATGTGATCTTCATGAGGACCAAGTGTGTAAATGTTACTAAGTTCACATTCTACGTTTACTTCATATAGTTCCCAAAATACAACTCTTTAGACTTGAGTATATTTTCCCATTTGATCCAGTGTATTATGATACTTGATGAATCGGTGGATGGAATTCAAGTTGAAAGTTATATTATGTGTTGATTATTTCTTAACTACCCCTTTGAATATACTTGGACCTCTTACAAAGGAGGAGTTTCATCTTAGTGATCTACTACATCACATGATAATTTACCAAGTAAATCTTTAAAATGATAAATTGTATCTATGGCCTTCTCAATGCTCTTAGTGAGTATTTTTTATTCTAAATTTAGCTTCCCTATCCAACTCTTCATACTCTTAATAATTTTTTAATATTTTTTATAACATGAGGGTGTTAATCTCCATTTTGTCAACAACCTACAATTTTGGAAAGTATAAGTTCAACCTTTTAATCACTTATTCAATTTTTCTTCTCTCTACTTATAGAGGTGAATGATCATCCTTTAGATTCTTATAGTAGTCCATGGCTAGCTCTATTACTTTATTTCCTTTTCTGATTAGTTAATCAACCTAGTATATTTTATCCCTTCCCATAGAACCAATATCTATCATTAGCTTTAATGTTTCTTTATCAGAGAATTGAGCAAGAGATTGAGTTGGTTGGGTTAATATCTCTATGAACTTTCTTAAGGTAGTTATCAAATGCTCAACTTTGTTATTTAGTTCATCTTTATTGACCTTGTCATTATTCATTTCATAAAAGAGAGAGATAATACTTAGCAGGCCTTCTCTTGTTAGACAACCCAGATGCACTTTAGATATATGATAATCCCCCACTGCTAAATAATCCTTTTGTTCATCCAGTGGGGGAACTAATATCTCCATATATTTTCACCCTGCTATATCATATGATATTTTTGAGATGGTCCTAAGGCTTGTCTTTGGTCATCTAGATACCTCTAATAGACTAAAGTCTAGAGTGTTGGGAGATACAATTTATTTCCTTTTATTTGACATTGATTACGTCAACCAAATTAGAGTGGCTACTTGTGAATACTATGTTACTCTAATGGGCACTACCATTTATGAATCTATAGATAAAGCTACTACACTGGTGGTTAGCATGATAAGTTCCATATATGTCACTGATATTATTATTAAATCCTCAACTAATAATTTGGATATCTCTTCCCTATTAGTGGGTTGAGTAGTCATAATTTTATTAGTGGGCCTCTATATTTCCACCTCCTTAGTGGTGGCTTGGGTTACTATGAGAGTGGAAGAAATGGGTACTTGACTGGGTGAAGTAGATGTGGTTCTACTTACCAAGGTTGTAGAAGTTGGAAGAGACATGGGTATAAAGGTAGGCACATGTGGTTGGAAGAGGGGAACTTTTGGAAGGATGGAATCCAAGGTAGGAAATTATTTAATCAATGTAGTGAGATACTTAGATTAGATGAAATGGGTAGTGTGATGGAAGATGAAAATGAATATATATCTATCCCATTGGTTGGGATGGCTATTGGGATTATATATAGAATGACTAGGTCCATAAGTATATAGTACTAGATGGTTTTGGTGATTAACAGAGTTGTAATGGATATTGGGGATGAGGTGTAAGTGATTATGGAAGAGGGAGGTGAAGGTGGAGTTAGATTATCCAACTATGTTTATTAACTTATTTCTAAGGGATTCACTTACATATGTGAGTTAGATGAAGGTATAATTACTTGAATTGGTGGGATGGTGGAAATAGGAAGGGTAATTACTTGAGTTGATTAGCAGTGGAGATAAGAGGAGGGACTACTTGTGTTGGTTGATTAGTAACTATGTCTTATATGGAAAGTGGCATTGGTTTATCCATTATTTGGGTTGTTGGCTCTTGGCTAATGGAAGAAGCCCTTTTTACCTTCTTCTTCTACTTTTTCTTATGTGATACAATTTTCCTTATTACTTGATATGATTGGGTTCCACTATTGTAACCCTATGCTACTATTGTCACTAAATCCTTATCCTTCACTTCTCTCAACCTATCTATAATATTTAGGGTCTTGTTGTTTCCAAAATATACTTAGCTCATTTTTGGAACAACCCCCTATGAAACTAGTCTGTTTTCCCCTTTGTCTCTCTAAGTCCATTTTTTGAGATGGGTTTTTCTCATTCTCGTATTTGCTCAACTGACACCATTCGAAGTTCATAACATATTTTCATTATGTTTTCCCCCAAAAGTGAAAGTTTTTATAGTCTCGATGCGACTAGGTGACCCATTTCTCTTTTCCAAGAGTTAGCCTTATTTCTTCTATTTTCATGCATAGGCAGCAATTTTTGTCGTCAGTGCATTTTTCCTCCATGCCATGCAGGAGCAAAAAAATTTGTTGCCCTTACATCTAGAATGCAAGGGTGGCAAATTTTTCCACCCCTACATTTTTCTCCCTTACATGTAGGGGTGGTAAATTTTACCACCCCTATACTGCCTCAATTTTCACAGACAGAATTTATGGCCACGTGCATCAAGTGGTTGGGGCCAATTTTTGCCCCATTTAATCTAATTTTCACCCCATTTTGATTCATTCCTTCCACTCCTCCTGCTTTCTACCTCTAGATGATCTAGCAAGTGAGAAAAAGTGCATTTCGATGGATTTGAGCTCTTGGCACATGTTATTTTCCATGTAGGTCCTTGTTTTCACTTTTTTATTTCTTTTTATTTCCTCTCTTTAGGTTTTGTTTTTTGGTTTTGTTTTTAGTTTTCTTCTCTCCCCCCTCTTGTCTTCCTCCAACCTTGGTGTCTTTCCCCTTAAATCGATCAGCTAGCCTCCTCTTCCGCCATGCTAGGGTGGTGATTTTTACCACCCTCCCTTCTCTTCCACAAAACTTTCTAAGTTTCTTACCTATAAAGGGCAGCAAATTTGCCACCCTAACCATGTGCCTCCCCACTTATCTCCTATATTGGTGGCAATTTTTTTGCTGATGTAGGTCTGTCTGACCCAGATGTACGAATAGTGAATTTTGCCATCAATACAAGTCCCCATGTAGGGGCATCAAATTTTGCCGCCTGTGTCTTTTTTTTCTTTTGCATGCACAGGTGGCAAATTTTTCCACCTGTGCATGCAAACCACCCCACATGCCAAGGTAGCAAATTTTTCTGCCCTTGCATTTTTTCCTCCAATTTCCCTAACTCTGGAGAAATTTTCATCCCTTCCTTTTTTTTGCCTCCTCCCCATTTTCCTCTCATTTTTTGACCTACTTTTTGACTTGGCCCTGTCAAGTGTCCTTCCTTAGTCATGATCACCCAACATGTAAATTCCCTAATTTGTCCATTTTTTCCTAATTACATGATTATGATTATCATTGCAGTACCCTTGAAGATTCTCATTCATTGGCACCCACTCAATCAAGGCTCATCTCGATGACTAAAGCTTCTCTGAAGAAGTTGAAGGTCATGAAATACCAATACCAAGGTGTTTTCCCAATCACCTCGGTCACTTCTAATGTTGATGACATTAGAGATATATAGATCAGCGATGTGGATATGGTTAAGTTCATGGAGATAACCAAGGAAACCAACCTGAACTCAGAGATGAAGAAAATCATTGAGAGCAACATCCATCTAGTTGCCTCTTTCTCTGTAGCAGTGCATCACACAAAGTTCATCCTCCAATGTGCCTAGTTCTACAATAGAGAGACCAAGTTAGTGTCAGATGCCAGTGGTAACATGATAATTCAGCTGGACTCTGAATTTGTCAATAAAGTCTTCATGTGCCCCCTACTACTGAAGTGCTAAAAATTGAATTCATTGAGGCACAGAGAGAGTACCACAAGGATCTCGAGAGGGTGAAGAAGGTGATGAATAACAGGTGGCTAAAGACTCCCAAGACCAATTTATCTAGATGGCCATATAATTTCTCAAGGAGTGATTTCATTGAAGAAGTTGGTGACTTAATTACTCTTCTCAATAGAGTACAAGGTCTACCATCTTCTTCACAATTCCACGAATGGATGTATCCCTTTATCAAGATAATCCTACAAGGGAAGCAAGTCATCTTCTAGGGTGAGTAGATCAGCAACGCTCTTTATGAGCAGTTGACCAAGGAATCTACTACTTCTAAGTTCTATATGACTTTGTACTTATTATACATTGCAGCTTCCATGTGAACCTTTCTAGGTTTGACAACTGAAGTAGATAAAAGAACCACCCCAGTCTATTCATATTACCCTCAATTGATGCTAAAAAGATCAATTTGTCACTTCAAGAGCATAAATGATGCCTTATTTGTAGTGTTTTTGTGCCTTTTTGATCCTCATCTTGAACAAAAAAGAGTATTTGATGAAGCCTCGATGGTTGTCAATGACTTTGTCTACATGTTTCTATAATTTCCCTCCTTTTGTTATCTATAGGTTGGCTTTTTTTAGGGCTATCCCTACATGCTCCCCTAATTTCCATCTAATAAATTAGTCCTAATAGAGATATGTAGGCAAATTATTGTCATACACGCTAAGCAAATGGAATTGAAAAAGCTAGGTTTCAGGTCCCAATAGAAATTGGTAGATACTCAGTTTTGACTACAACCAAAGCAAGGGTACTGGAGATGGAAATGTAACTAGTTACCATGAAGCAGTTTAAAAGAAGAGATAATTTTGACTACAAGGGTGTTAAAGATATGATCAGAAGAAAGACTCAGTTTCATGAGCCTATGATTGATGACATTTGGGTAGACTTGAGAATAGTGGAAGAAATTAGAAGGATGGACTACAATAGGCTGACTTTGGGGCAAATTGAATATCTAGGGTTTGCAAAAATTCCCTCTAATTTGGTCAATGATAAGAACATAATAAAAAATAGATACCTATCTAAGAAGGTCACTAACTCTCTTCTTCCTCTAATTCAGTGGTCCCAAAAAGAATTAACTTATTTGAGAAAGAGATTTGAACCAATATTGGCTAACACCAATGATTGGTTAGTAGCCAAAGGGATCACATTGAAGGAATTCATTACAAGATCAGAGGCTAAATTCCAAGCAGAAACAAGGAAGAAGGTAGAGAATAGGACTAATAATAAAGGTGATGTTCCTTCTCTGTCTAGGCCTCACAAGCCTAGAATCATCTCTGTGTTTAGGAAATTGAAAGTTGTTGAGGAGCCAAAATCAATGGCTAAGGGAGTTGGAGAACAAAACACCCAAAAATGGGTAGCACAACAGATAGAGATAGATGATAGGTCTTCAAAGCAATAGAGAACTTTGCCTCCATCTCCCTAAGAAGGGGCACAAACACTTATAGACATTTCTTTTTCACCACCTCAATCCCCTGTGGCATCTCCTTCACCTCTTTCTCCCATCAGTGTTCCTTCTTCTAGCGCTGCTTCTCCTTTAGGATTTATGTTTGGTGATCCTCAAGGCACTTTTGGAGATGTCCTTTGCTCATCAGGTTCTATCCCTAGTCTCTCTTCTCCTTATTTTAATATCATAGAAAGTTTTGCCATTGACTAGTCAGCGGTTGATACAGTTTCACTTGTTACTCCCACTGCATCTGATATTCCTACTAGTAGTGCAAATGTTACCCTAGTGACACCAACTCAAGGAATTATTGCCACAATAAGTACGTTTTTTGTCCCTCCTTGGTTGTCAGCTTTCATGTCCAAAAGGAAGAAGCTAGCCATCTCTATAGATGACTTTGATTTTTGGCAAGATAGTGACATTGAAAGCTAAGGCCCCTAAGAGACCAAGGATCCTTTCAAAACTGGTTGACGAAAAGGGGCACAAATTTTTGGAGATAGCCAAACTTCCACAAGATGTAACCCTAGAGGGTTTTGACATGAGTAGCTATTCCATTTCTCATGTTGAGTTGGGAAAGGTCACTCATGAGGGTGTAAAGAGTGACCTATAGTCTACAATGGATATCATAGTCCAAAAATTTGATAGGGAAAATTAGATGAAAGATTACTATAAGGCAAAGGCATAAAAATTGACTGTAGTAGTTAGAAAATTTACTCTTGCTCCTGAAGCAGCAATCCCAGAAGCCTTTTCCATAGATGATCTTGTTATCCAAAAAGCTAAGAAAACCTACATGAAAGGGAAAGTGCTTGAAGACTATATAGAAAAGATGCATACTCAGGGAATTTCCTTGTAGAGGTTTTTGAGAAAATGGACAAGATGAAGAAGGTGAGGATAGATTTAGAAGACCTCATCTCTCTTATTTCTCAAGATATTGACAGCATAGATAAATAGCTTAGCAAGTGGATAGAGATGAAGGATATAAAGAAATGCACCTTTATATCCATCGACGTCATTGCCAACAAATATTCCTATGTTGAAATCAAGGAATCACTAATATACAAGATATAGGTTCTCAAAGAGCTGATCAAAGATCTCAAGTCTTTCAAAGGTGCTAGTGAGAAAAGTGACACATGCCTATTGAACAAACTAGAAGAATTGCCTTGCGACCTCACCTCTAGGGATAATCAATTTCTCTCAGTAGAAGAGATGATTTTAGAATTGAAAGGTATGATCTAGAGGGATTTTGAAGAGAAAGCATTTTCAATGACTTATGTGGATAACATCTTAGATACTCAGTTAACTCTGGATAATCTAAGAACCAGGTTAACTAGTCATGTCAAAGCAATCACAACATTGAAAGATGCTAAAATTAGAGCTAGAGTGATCTGCAAAAACACCATTGTGCTAGATAGTATAGGAATTTAGGCATCTATCGCCATGTATGATGCTCATCTGAAGAAGTTTGGCAGCAAGAGTTGAACCATTTCTCCACTCTCTCTTCTTCCTCTCTTCTCATGCACTTTTGTCATGTAAAAGTCCATGCACTTTTGTAATATGTAATTACATGTAAAAATTTGGGAAAATATCTCAAAGTCAAAGATGACTCATCTTTGACTGGATATTTTAATATTTTAATCTTTTTTCAATTTTGATGGTTTCTCCCTATATATAGAGGGAACCTCTTTTGTAAAATATCTCTGGATAATTGAGAGCAAAAACTCTGCTGAAATTGAGACACTTCTTGAGACTTTGTGCTCAACTTGTAAATCATATTTTATCGAATGAATGAGAAACAGGTTTATTTCAGACTTTGTGTTGAAGTAATTTGTGTTATTTAGGAAATAGTTCTTATGTTCTCTTTCCTGGTAATCTCTTATCTGTTTGATTTAATAAGCAAAGTGTGTGTATTAAAATTATCTAAAGACATTTTTAAAAGATAAAAGAAAGACTTTGAGCTACTTTTATCTTGGTGAACCTTTTATCCATTGTAGTTTTAGGTGAAGACTTTGTGATTTATTTCACTCTATTGTTACACGTGTTTTGAATTAGTGAAGGAGGCAACAAAAGATTTTGTGCTTATGTGGGTTTCCTTGTGGACTTTGTTACTAATTTAGGTTATTTTTTGTTTTGCATTGGATACCATCCCTAAAAGAAGAGGAATGTTTTTAGCCATCGACCAAGATTTCTCTCCCTTGCTCTTTGGACATCATCTCTGAAAAAAGAGAGATGGATGGTGTTATACTACACTGAGTATTATCTTTTGCTTACTTATATATACATATATAGCATATAAATGATTCAAAGGAAACCTCCCCTTGATGAGAGGAGAGATTTATCTCATTAAGATGTGGTAAACCTACACTTTTTGTGGCATAAATCTCCTTGTACTATGGTTGATATACCCATTTTTTCATTAGTTAGTTGATGACAAAATATTCACCCAACAGCTTTTGGTGACTCCACTAGGGAAATGAACGTGTATTTTGAAGTCTCAACCTTCAACTTGAAGCAGTTTCAGTCCCTTTTTCATTTGACACTCTGGCGGATCCACTGTACACACGAGGCTAGAGAGCTCAGGGTATTGTTGATCCTATATTTGAGTTGGTGCAACAAACTAATTTTGAGAATTCTCCTTCATCATCTCATCTCCAGTAAACTAGGAGTTTCCCTCCTACCAATGCCAAAACTCCCATACCTGGTGAAGATTCTAGCCTCAATACTAGTAAGGCTTTGTCTTTATTGACCCCACTAAGATTTATTATCCCACCATTTAATCATCATATCATAATGGCTTAGGTCTATGGGATAATTCTTTTGGTCCTCTTAATTTGACCCCACCTTTATATGAACTACCTCGTAGTTCTAGAAAAAACATTTCCAAGTTTTTTGGTGATGAGAAGATTCATCTTGATGAGCATATTACCACCTTCTCTATAGCATGTGGCATAATTAGTGTGGAATTTGAAGACATATCAGTGAGCCTTTTTGTAGAAACTCTACAAGGCATTACCGCAGATTAGTTTGACCACCTTCAAGCTCAAACTATAACTGACTGGAATACGCTAAAGTCCAAAATTGAAGCTAGATTTAAACCTACTAAAGATGCATATGCCTTGTTAGCACAGCTTACACAGATGAAAAAGGAACCCTAGGAACCCATGAGGGATTTAATAGCCAAATTTAATAAGTTAAGGAACCGGATTCTAACCATCGCTTAGCCCATGCCGGAGAATCTCAAGTGCTTTTTTATCAACTGAAAACTTCTTGAAGTAAGTTTTTTATTGAGGAAGGTTGGCCCTATGGATCTCATGTTGGCTCAAAATTTGGATACTAAGATTGAGGATGATCTTATCTTGGCAGGTAAGATTAGGAAAGACTCTAGTAAAAATAGATTCTCTTCATCTATTGAAAGCTCTTCTACAAGCACTACAGATCTTATGGTGTAAAAATTGACAAATGAACTGATAGCTTTGAAGAGACAAATGGCCCAAGGTATGTCTATTCCCACCTATCAAGATATTCCAAGGATAACATTCCAAAATCAATAATATTAGGGCAATGCTGCTCGAAACCAAGGACAACCAAATCGCCTACCTACCCCTCAAGGGAAACTTGCCATTGAAGCAACACTTGCTAATTTAGTGGTTGATTACCTAGAGGTTGAATGCAACTTTTTGCTCCAACTTGAGTTGGACCAACAAGATGATGCTAATATCTTTGAAGAGTAGGAAGAAGAATTAGCTAGCAACTCCAATATTGGTTTCCTAGATTACCAGGATGAAGCTAGAAGTAAAGGATAAGGGTTGGATGGATCTTATGCTATTTTTATTAGATCTCAAAACTAGTCAACTCCACATGCTGACAAAGAAAAAGTAGAAGAAGAACCTCAGTTGGTGGTCTCCATTGCTAAATGAGGGACTCTATTGCTTCCCCAATCAAAATATCAAGTAACTCACAAAAAATTAAGTACCTCAAACAACCCCATATCTTCCACCTCTGTTGCTCAGACCAGTGTCACACCCACTAAAGACCTAGATGATGGACCCTCTTCCTCCATCTCAAATTCTTTTCAATTATTTGTTATAATTTATCATGCTAGAAAGACTAAGATTCAAATGATAGAGATTGAGTATTTGAGAGCTAATCCTAAACAGTTTGATAGATTGATAGAATATGTGAAAAATAAAGCCATCCCCACGGGACAAATTCTCCAAAGGCCACTCATGATTCCCCCAAGGATAAATCCACCCAAAATAATCTTTTCATGACTCCTCTTGTTGCTCCTAGGAAAATAGAACCTTTTTATGTTTTCCTACTAATAAATGGTTATAAATTAAGTAATTATATAATAGACTCTAGAGCTTTTGATAATGTTATGCCTGCCAAGGTGGTAGATTCCCTTGGTCTAAATTTGACCAAAACTTTTGGGAGGTGTTTTTATATGGAAAACAAGCAAGTCCCACTCCTTGGTCAAATAAAAAAATGCCCAATTTGTGTTCACAGCTTTTTCAAAAAAGAAGATAAAAATGACAGTTCTAGTGGCTAATGTTTTGGCCTCTTATGGCATCCTTTTTGGGTGGAATTTTTGTAAGGATGTTTGGGGTGATCTAAGCATGGAATTTTTGGAGGCAAGGATCCCAATTCAAGGTATTATGAAGAAATTGCTTCCTAAAAAAGAGGCAAGATATGTAGTCACCTGATCATCAGCACTAGAAGCTCAAATTTTATTTGAGTCTTCAGGCATGGGTAACTACTTCTTATCTACGAATGAAGTTCATGAGGCCTCTGATGAAACTCCTATAGGTAATAACTTGGAAATATGTTCAGGTGACAAAGCAGGAGAATCAGTAAAGCTAAATGAACACATGGTAAGACCTCTTCCTCCAAATGAAAAAGTTTTCACAGAAAAAGTGGTGTTTAATGAGGTATAGATCTTATAATTTAATGGTAGCTACTCCTCTACCAGTTCAAGAGCTAGAGTTGTGTTGGTATCTCCTCAAAGAGACATTATTCCTTTATCCTATAAGTTATAGTTCAACAACACCAACAACACAACCGAGTATGAATCCCTACTACTTGGATTATAGGCTGCTAGAGAAAAAGGTATTAAACTCCTCCATGCTAAAGGGGACACTTAGTTGGTGGTTTATCAGGTAAGGAACCTTTATCAAACCAAGACTGAAATATTGCACCACTATCGCAATCTAGTTTGGGACCAAATTGAAAATTTTGATGCTTTTAGCATCTCTACTGTTCTGAGAGAATTCAATGATCAAGCAAATACATTGGTTATTTTTGCTACTCTCTTAGTTCCACACTTAGATTTTAAAGGAGACAAGTACACTATTAAACTGGTCTTTTGGCCAAGTGTACCTGATAATGCTAGCCATTGGCAAGTATTCAATAATGATGATCAAATCATTGCCTTTCTGGAGCAAAGGGACAGCTTCAAATAATTGCATTTTGAAGGCAGTGAACTTTGAGAATGTAAGGCTTCTTCTAAATTAAACACAGACACAGGTGAAGATTTCTTGTAGCTTAAGGGGAATAAGATTCTCAAAGGCCTAGTTTCCCTAGAGAAATTGTTTGATAACCATGACAGGTTCATAAAAAAAAGTGAATAAATTCAAACTCCTTTCAAGATTTTGATCAAGTGAACTTGGGAACTAAGAGAGATCCTAAGATGGTGAACATTGAAAAAAGTTGCACTCCTGAGGAGAGGTTCAAGCTTGTTAATCTACTCTACCAATATATAGATGTCTTAGCATATTCCTATGATGACTTGAAATCACTCAGGCCTGATGAAATTCACCATGACATTCCTCTTAAGGCTACCTCAGTGCCTTACAAGCAAAATTCTAGGCAATATAATCCAAAAATATCAGGTACCATTTTATTTGAGATACAAAAATGCTTGATGTCAGGATAATTTTTCCAATCCATCACTCTGCATGGATTGCCAATATAGTGCCTGTGAGAAAGAAGAATGATGAAATTTGAATCTACGTGGATTTTAGAAACTTGAATTAGCTATCTTTAAAAGATAACTACCCTCTCCCTGTCATGGATCAAGTTTTGCAAATGGTAATAGGTTTAGAGATGTTATCAATGCTAAATGGTTTCTTGGGATAAAATCAAGTTGAAGTTGGAAAAGTAAATCAACATAAGACTGCCTTCACCACACCTTGGGGCACCTTCGCCTATCGAAGAATGCCTTTCGGTCTAATAAATAAAGGTGCCACATTTTAAAGAGCAATGGACCTCACTTTCAAGGATGAAATGGGTAAGTTCATTGTAGTATACTTGGATGATTTGATGGTATTTTCAAAGCATCATTCTGACCAATGATTTGATGGTATTTTCAAAGCATCATTCTGACCATGTCCACCATTTACAATGAATATTGGAACGCTGTCGTCAGAATGGCATTTCTCTAAATTCCAAAAAATCTATCTTTGGGGTGATAGAAGGGAAACTTCTCAGACACATTGTGTCTCGAGAAGGTATTAAAATTGACTCAGAAAGAGTCAAGTCCATCCAAAAACTTACTCTGCCCACCAGTAAAATTGTGGTTCACTCTTTCGTTAAAAAGGGGAATTTTATTCGAAGGTTCATCCTTGAGTTCACTGAGAAAACTTGCCAGATTGTAAATATGATGAAAGGTAACACTACTTTTAGGTGGACTGTAGAGGGCAAATCAGTATTCAAAGACATCAAAGAATTAATCAATCATGTGCTAATCCTAGTTTGTTTAGACTACACCAAAAACTTCAAAATATATAGTTATGCTTTTGAAGATACACTCTTAACTATTTTAGTTCAACAGAACCAAGAAGGTGTAGAATCTCTTATTTCCTTCATGAGTTGTCCACTCAAGGCTCACAAGGTAAAATATTCAAACATGGAGAAGCATGCATATGCAGTAGTCAAAGCAGTCAAATATTTCAAGTTTTATATCCTAAACTCGTATAATGAGGTTCTGGTGGATGATACAATAGTGAAGTCCATTTTGACTCAATAGGAGTTTGGTATGAAGAGGGGTAATTGGATCACCAAGATTCAGGAGTTTGATCTAGACATCAAACCTACAAAACTCATGTGGGGAAAGGGTTTTTGTTAGCTGATTGCCGACAACATTCTCAAGAGAGCAAAAAATGAAGAAATAAAGATCGAAGGCATGCCTATAGTCCTCTTTGTTACCACTACTGATGAGTGGTATTCTGACATCACCCATTTTTTGACCTATGGTGAGTGTTCCACTCATCTTTCCTATAAGGAGAAATGGAATGTTAGACTAAAGGCTGCTAGCTATGTTTTGTGGGATAATGGTCTGTACAAAAGGAACATGGATGGGGCATTTCTTCATTGTGTTGATAAGGTACAACAAGATAAACTCTTACAGTCTTTCCACAATTTGGCTTGTGGAGGACATTTTTCTACACCAGTGATAGTGTACAAGATTTTATGAGTGAGGTACTATTGGCCTACATTGTTTCAAGATGCCTAAAAATGGGTGTGTAGATGCGAATTGTGTCAACAGTTCATCAGAAAGCCTAAATTGGCCACATTGCCCCTCAAGCCGATAATAATTGAAGATCCTTTTCAATAGTGGGGTATTGACTTCATTGGCATAGTTAACCCATCTTCGCATGTCGAACATGATTATGTCCTCATGGCAACTGATTACTTTACCATATGGGTGGAAGCCATCCCAACCAAGCATGCTACGTCTGAAGTGGTGTGTAATTTTCTTAAGGAAAATATCATCTCCCAGTTTGGGGTTCCACTCAAAATTATAACAGATAATGCGACATGTTTCTCTTCACTTGAAATTACTCAATTTTGCTTTTATTATGGGATTACCCTATCCCACACTTTAGATTATTTTCCATAGGGAAATGGCCAAGAAGAATCAAGCAATAAGAACCTAGTCACTATTATCAAGAAATTGGTAGAGGATAATTAGAGAGCTTGGCAAAAATCATTGTTTGATGCTTTATGGGAGGATAGGATTACACCCAAGAGGGCCATAGGTATGTCACCTTTCCAAATTTTGTATGGCTTGAATGTGGAAGTACCTATCACTCTAGAACTACTAGCGCTCAGGTTAGCCAAAGCAATCAAAGATTCAACCTTCAAAAATTTGATCGACAAAAAGATCATGTGTCTAACCAAATTGAATGAGTAGCAAACCATGGTGGTGGACTGGATTATGGCACATCAAAATTAGGTGAAGAAACTTGTTGAAAAAAGGGTTAAGGTCCATAATTTTCAAATCAAAGATCAAGTCTTGTTGTGGGACAAGAGGAGAGAATCGAAGGGAATGCATGGAAAAATTGACTCTTTATGAAGAGGTCCATTTACCATTCAACAACTCTATGGTGAGAATATCTTCTTACTGGAGTATCAAGATGGATCACCATTTGCACTACCCCACAATGGGCAGCATCTAAAACATTTCAATCCTTGAAAATTAGATGGATCCACTTGTATATTTATATCATTTTTATGTTTTGTTTATTTTTATTTATTTTTGACATGACTTCGTAGCCCAATGGCTTGGATGAAGGCACTTAGAGACTAGTTTCTACTCCTGTTGATCAATTCGATCAACAAAAGTTCCCTAATAGGAACCAACTATTGTTTATAAAATCAGCTTAGCTCATTTTTGGAATAACTGCCTGTGAAACTTGTCCATTTTGCCCTTTGTCTCTCTAAGTCCATTTTCTGAGATAGGTTTTTCTCATTCTTGTATTTTCTCAACTGACACCATTCAAAGTTCATAACATATTTTCATTACATTCTCCCCAAAACATGAAAGTTGTTATGGTCTTGATGTGACTAGGTGACCCATTTCTCTTTTCCAAGAGTTAGCCTTATTTCTTCTGTTTTCATGCACAGGTGGCAATTTTTGCCATCAGTGCATTTTTCCTTCATGCCATACAAGAGTAGAAAAATTTACCACACTTGCATCTAGAATGCAGGGGAAGAAAAATTTTCCACCCCTGCATTTTTCTCCCTTACATGTAGGGGTGACAAATTTTGCCCGCCCCTGCATGTTTTTGAAATTTTCCAGTGTAAGGGTGGCAAATTTTGTCACCCCTACACTGCCTCAATTTTTATGAATGGCATTTATGGCCATGTGCATCAAGTGGTTGGGGCCAATTTTTGCCCTATTTAATCTAATTTTTCCCCATTTTGATTCATTCCTTCCACTCCTCCTCTTGCCTTCTACCTCTGGATGATCTAGAAAGTAGGAAAAAGTGCATTTAGATGGATTTGAGCTCGCGGTGCATGTTATTTTCTAGGTAGGCCCTTGTTTTCACTTTTTTATTTCTTTTTATTTCCTCTCTTTAGGTTTTATTTTTTGGTTTTGTTTTTAGTTTTCTTCTCTCCCCCCTCTTCTCTTCCTCCAACCTTGGCATCTTTCCCCTCAAACCGATTGGCCAGCCTCCTCCTCACCCATGTTAGGGTGGCAATTTTCACCGCCCTCCCTTATCTCCCATGAAAATTCCTAAGGTTTCTTACCTATAAAGGGTGGAAAATTTGCCACTCTAATCATGTGCCTCCCCACCTATCTCCTGTATCGATGGCAAAATTTGCCACTAATGCAGGTCTGTCTAACCTAGATGTACTGGTAGTGAATTTTTCCATTGATACAGGTCCCCATGTAGGGGCAAAAAATTTTGCCACCCTTACATCTATTCTTACCAGTATGCACAGGCATAAAATTTTGCCACCTGTGTCTTTTTTTTTTGCATGCATAAGCGGTAAATTTTTTTTCTCATGCATGCAAACCACCCCACATGCCAGGGTGGCCAATTTTGCCACCCTTGCATTTTTTCCTCCATTTCCCTAAATATGGATAAATTTTCATCCCTTCCTTTTTTTCACCTCCTCCCCATTTTCCTCTCATTTTTCGACCCACTTTCTAACCTAGCCCTGTTAGGTGCCCTTCCTTAGTCATGATCACCCAATGTGCAAATTCTCTAATTTACTCATTTTTCCCTAATTACACAATCATGATTATCATTGCAGTACCCCCTAAATATTCTCTTTCATCAGCACCCACTTAATCAAAGCTCATCTTAATGACTAAAGCTTCTCTAAAGAAGTCAAAGGCCATGAAGTACCAATACCAAGGTGTTTTCCCAATCACCTCAGTCACTTCTAATGTCAATGACATTAGAGACATAAAGATTGGCCACTTGAATATGGCTAAGTTCATGGAAAAAACCAAGGCGACCAACCCAAGCTCAAAGATGAAGAAAATCATTAAGAGCAACATCCATCTAGTTGCCTCTTTCCCTGTAGCAGTACATCACATAGAGTTCATCCTCCAGTGTTCCCAGTTCTACAATAAAGAGACTAGGTAAGTGTCAGATGCTAATGACAACATGATAATTTGGTTGGACCCCAAATTTGTTGATAAAGTCTTCTTGTGCCCCCTACTACTAAAGCACTAAAAATTGACTTCATTGAGGCACAAAGAGAGTATGATAAGGATCTTAAGAGGGTGAAAAAGGTGATGAATAACAGGTGGCTCAAGATTCCCAGGACTTATTTATCTAGATGGCCATGGAATTTCCTAAGGAGTGATTTCATAGAAGAATTTGGTGACTTAACTACTCTTCTCAGTAGAGTACAAGGTCTACCATCTTCTTCATAATTCCATGAATGTATGTATCCCTTTATCAAGATAATCCTACAAGGGAAGCAAGTCATCTTCTGGGGTGAGCAGATAAACAATGCTCTTCATGAGTAGTTGACCAAGGTATCTACTACTTCAAAGTTCTATATGACTTTTTACTTGGTGTACATTGCATTCTCCATGCAAACCTTTCTAGGTTTGACAACTAAAGGTGATAGAAGAACCACCCCAGTCTATTCATATTACCCTTAGTTGATACTGAAAGGATCAATCCATCACTTCAAGAGGGTAAATGATGCCTTTTTTATAGTGTTTTTATACCTTTTATATCCTCAAATCAAATATAAAAAAGTATCTAATGAAGCCTGAATAGTCATCAATGACTTTGGCTGCATGTTTCTACAATTTCCCTCCTTATGCTATCTATGGGTTGGCTTTTTTCAGGGCTAACCCTACATGTTCCCCTAATTTCCATCTGACAAATTAGTCCTAATGGAGCTGTGTAGGCAAATTATTGTCATAAATGCTAAGCAAATAGAACTCAAAAAGCCAAGTTTCAAGTTCCCAATAGAAATTGGTAGATACTCAATTTTGACTACAGCCAAAGCAAGGGTAATAGAGACAGAAATGCAACTGGTTACCATGAAGTAATTTAAAAGAAGAGACAATTTTGACTATAGGGGTCTCAATTATATGATCAAAAGAAAGAATCAGTTTCATGAGCCTATGATTGAAGACATCTAGGTAGACTTGAGAAGAGCAGAAAAAATTAGAAGGATGGACTACAACAGGTTGACTCTAGAGCAGATTGAATATCTAGGGCTTGCAGATATTCCCTCTAATTTGGTCAATGATAAGAACATAATCAACAATAGATACCTAGCTGAGAAGTTCACTGACTCTCCTCTTCCTCCAATTCAGTGGTCCCAAAAAGAATTGACTTCTCTGAGAAAGAGATTCAAACTAATATTGGCTAACACCAATGATTGGTTAGCAGCCAAAGTGATCATGTTGAAGAAATTCATTACAAGATCAGAGGTTGAATTTTAAGTAAAAATAAGGAAGAAGGTAGAGAATAAGACTAAGAATAAAGGTGATGTTCCTTCTCCATCTAGGCCTCACAAGCCTATAATCATCTTTGTGTCCAAGAAATTGAAGGTTGTTGAGGAGCCATAATCAATGGTTAAGGGGGTTGGAGAATCAAGCACCCAAGAACATGTAGTGAAAAAAATGGAGATAGATGATAAGTCTTCAGAGCAGCAGAGAACTTCACCTCTATCTCCCTAGGAAGGGGCACAACCACTTGCAGGCATTTCTTCTTCACCACCTCAATCCCTTGTGGCATCTCCTTCACCTCTTTCTCCCATCAGTGTTCCTTCTTTTGGAGCTGCTTTTCCTTCGAGATTTATGTTTGGTGATCCTCAAGGCACTTCTAGAGACATCCTTCACTCCTCAAGTTCTATCCCTAGTCTCTCTTCTCCTTCTTTCAATATTGAAGAAAGCTCTACCATTAACTAGTCAGTGGTCGATACAATTTCACCTATTAATCCCACTGCACCCACTATTCTCACTAAAAGTGTAGACGTTACCCTAGTGACACTAGTTGCAAGAACTATTGCCACAGTAAGTACATCTGCTCTCCTTCCTTGGTTGTTAGCTTTCACACCCAAAAGGAAGAAGCTAGCCATCTCTACAGATGACTTTGATTTTGGCAAGATAGTGCCAGTGAAAGCTAAGGCCCCTAAGAGACCAAGGATCCTTTCAAAAATGGTTGAGGAAAAGGGGCAAAAAAATTTGGAGATAGCCAAACCTCCACAAGATGTAACCCTAAAGGGTTTTGACATGAGTAGCTATTCCATTTCTCATGTTGAGTTGGGAAAGGTCACTCATGAGGGTGCAAAGAGTGACCTATAGTTTGTAATGGATATCATGGTCCAAAAATTTGACAGGGAAAAGGAGATGAAAGATTACTATAAGGAAAAGGCAGAACAATTGACCATAATAGTTAGGAAATTCACTCTTGCTCCTGAAGCAGCAATCCCAGAAGCCTTTTCCATAGATGATCTTGTTATCCAAAAAGATAAGAAAACCTACATGAAAGGGAAAGTGCTTGAAGACTATATAGAAAAGATGCATACTCAGGGAATTTCCTTGCTTACAAAGGTTTTTGAGAAGGCATACAAGATGAAGAAGGTGAGGACAGATTTAGAAGACCTCATCTCTCTTATTTCTCAAGATATTGACAGTACATATAAATATCTTAGCAAGTGGATAGAGATGAAGGATCTAAATAAATGCATTTGATATCCATTGACATCATTGCCAGCAAAGATTCCTATTTTTAAATCAAGGAATCACTAATATACATGATTCATGTTCTCAAGGAGCTGATCAAAGATCTCAAGTCTTTCAAAGATGCTAGCGAGAAAAGTGACATAGGCATGTTGAACAGACTGGAAGAATTGCTTTGCGACCTCACCTCTAGGGATAATCAATTTCTCTTAGTAGAAGAGATGATTTGAGAATTGAAAGGTATGATCTAGAGGGATTTTAAGGAGAAAGAATTTTCAATGACTTCTGTGGATAATATCTTAGATACTCAGTTAACTCTAGATAATCTAAGAACCAGGTTAACTATTCATGTGAAAGTAATCATAGCATTGAAAGATGCTAAAATCAGATCTAGAGTGATCTTCAAAAACACCATTATGCTAGATAGTATAGGAATTTAGGCATCTATCACCATGTATGATGCTCATATGAAGAAGTCTGGTGGCAAGAGTTGAACCATTTCTCCATTCTCTCTTCTTCCTCTCTTCTCATGCACTTTTGTCATGTAAAAGTGCATGCACTTTTGTAATATGTAATTACATGTAAAAATCTAAGAAAATATCTCAAAGTCAAAAATGACTCATCTTTGACTAGATATTTTAATATTTTAATCTTTTTTCAATTTTGAAGGTTTCTCCCTATATATAGAGGGAACCTCTTTTGTAAAATATCTCTAGATAATTGAGAGCAAAAAATCTACTAAAATTGAGACACTTCTTGTGACTTTGTGCTCAACTTGTAAATCATATGTTATCAAATGAATGAGAAATAGGTTTATTTTAGACTTTGTGTTGAAGTAATTTGTGTTATTTAAGAAATAGTTCTTATGTTCTCTTTCCTAATAATCTCTTATCTGTTCGATTTAATAAGAAAAGTGTGTGTATTGAAATTATCTAAAGATGTTTCTAAAAAATAAAATAAAGACTTTGAGCTACTTTATCTTGGTGACCCTTTTATCCATTGTAGTTTTAGGTGAAGACTTTGTGCTTTGTTTCACTCTACTATTACGCATGTCTTGAATCAGTGAAGGAGGCAACGAAAGACTTTGTGCTTACATGGGTTTGCTTGTGGACTTTGTTACTACTTCAAGGGATTTTTTGCTCTACACTAGATACCATCCCTGGAAGAAGAGGAATGCTTTCAGCCATTGACCAGGATTTCTCTCTTTTGTTCTTTGGACATCATCTCTTTAAAAAGAGAGATGCATGGTGTTATACTACCCTGAGTATTATTTTCCACTGACTTATATATACATATATATCATATAAATGATTCATAGGGAACCTCCCCTTGATGAGAGGAGAGATTTATCTCATTAAGATGTGGTAAACCTACACTTTTTATGGCATAAATCTCCTTGTACTATGGTTGATATACCCATTTTGTCATTAGTTAGTTGATGACAAAATATTCACCCAACTAGTCTCTTTGGTTATTTTGAACCCATTTATCCTTTACCAGTTCAATTTTCTATTTATAACCTAGGTGGTCTTGTCCATCAAGAAGGATTCAAGAGTAGACCACCTAGCTAGAGGAAGAGGTTGGAAATAGATTTCATTTTTACAGTACACCCTGTCTACTAGCTACTCCTCATCTTTCAAATCTTTAAGGACTAGTGCCATGTTATAGGTTTTGAATTGTTTCAGGTTCATTCTAAATAATATCGTAACTTAAATTCATCTTCATCCTAAATATATTCCTAGTAATCTTCATAGAAAGGAATGTGGGAATATATGGCACGCACTAGACTTGTAACAATTAATTACATCATAGAAGGGCCTAATATCAAGAGCTCTCAAGATCATTTGAGTCATCTCTGAATCTTCACATTTGTCCTTAGATAGGAAAGGGTAGGTGTATCTCCTTATGGTGATAGGGAATTGGATCCTTATCTTGTGCCTTTTTAATAAAGACTTGTGGGTTTCCATAGGTTACTTCAAAAGTTTTATTAGGGCCCATTTGTCACTTACATACCTAGGTAGGATGTAAGAATAACCATAGAAACCACTCACTTAGATATATGAATATGTTGGGAATTGAATGAAATATGACCCCCATTTTTTTATTATTACAACATCAAAAAATATTCTCCTCCCTAGTTATTTTTCAAACATTATTATGATGCATTATATAAAAGCCTCATTGAACATTCTAAATTGTCATTTACTTGAATCTAAGGTGAGATCAAGATAGTAGTTAAAGACTTTATTGATTTGATCATGCACTATGTTTAATAGTGGGAATGCCATCCCTTTTACTAAGATATAGGAAAGGTATGAAGTCATATAAAACTTTCTAGTCATTTGAACCTCCATCAACTATTTATGAATGGATTTAGAAATCAACTAGGCATAGTGAATGTACTATTTGTTCTTATGGATTACCTAAATATACTAGTACATCTAATCCTAATAATTCTATGTTTGGGTTCCCAGTAACTCTATGTAAGAGTATAATTATGTATCCCACTTCATCCTTCAAGTCTATCCTAGGCAAGGTATTAGGCATCCTTGTATCTATAGGTCTAGGGATCTTTAACTAATGTTTGTTTAAAACCCATTGATACGCTGAATTATTATCCTAAGAGAAAACTTTGGAGGAGTCAGGGATTATATCTATATATCTTTTGTATTCTAGAATCAAGAACACAATATCAAGGAAATCAAGATCAAAATTCATAATCTTCTCTCCTTCATCATTCAGTACTTCCCTATTTTTAGCATCATAATGTTTGGCCATGGTGAGCACAATATCTAGGATTTTTACTAAGAGTGGGAAGGATATAGCCTAGGGAAAACCACAATCATACATTCTCTAACTTCACTCATTCTTTAATTATGCATTTACTCTATTCCAAAAGTCTACTAGGTCTTTGTAACCTATATCTATGCCAGTGATCTCGTTAGTGTTTGAATCTAGGCTAGATGAGATACTAGGTATATTTGAATTGAATTTAATATCATTTTAAGACATGTAATCTAGGTAAATTGGCATGGGAAAACCAACTATCAATTTGGTCAAGGTTTAGAATTGCAATTACAAGTTATTCTTCTACATTGAACCTAACGGGGTTTTGTCTTGCAATAGAAGTTAAAAATTCTAGAAGAGGTAAAATGTGAAATGACAATTGTAAAGTTTGACTATAATTTATGATAGGGTTTTGACTTGAGATTGCACTTGCAAAGTCCAATGAGATTTTCAGTGGGATTTTTGGTTTGCAAAGGCAAGTCAGATTTTTTATGAGAACTCAAATTTGTTAAATCAAAGGGAAATCACCACTGGGTTTTTTATATGTTTCCACAACTGAAATCTTCATATGGTTTGATCTTGAAATATAAGAGACATTTTTGTTAGAATTTATTTAGGGTATCTTATGGGAATATTATATATTAATAGTATGATACAAACCCTATATTTTTAAAAAAATATGTAAAGAAAAATATGGACTAGCATCATGTGAAATAGGAAAATGTGAACAATACTATCAATTATGATTTGATGCATGGATCTGGCATTACTTGGAAAATGAGGTGGATGTTTGTGTTATATATCTTAGAGTTATAAATCATAGGTTTTATTTATAGTGGAGCTCTTGCTTTGATATGAAAATGTTAAAAATGATGCAAAAACCTAATTTTATATTTACAAATCATGGAATAAATGCTAAACATGGTGATTATTGGATAAATAGAAGGAAAGTATGTTATTAGAGTTATTTTTGAAAATTTTTAAGTTAAAAATTTATATTTTGCATTTTGATCTCCACTTTATGTTGAGTTTATTATTGGAGGTGAGAAATAACATGAAAGCGGGTATTGGAACTTTGGTTGCACTTTACAACTTTACAAAGTTGCAATGAGTAGTAGAAGTTTTGACTTTTGCTAGTTTGGGATGAAAGGTAGAAGGTAGAGTTCATGTTTCACTTTGTAACTTTGAATAGTTTCAAATTATAACTAGACTTCCAATTTTAATGGGGTAATGGTGAATCAAAAAAAAAGTGGAGCTCAAGTTTCACTTTGGAACTTTGCAAAGTTGTAAAGTATAACCTAATTTTTGATTCCCATGGATATTATGTAAGTGTAGAAAGCAGAGTTCTAATTACATTTTGAATATTTTAAAGTTACAAAGTGTAACATTAATTCCATTTTTTGTTAGGCATTGGGTAAGTAGGAAAGCACAGGTTTGGGTGTAATATACAACTTTTCAAAGTTGAAAACTACACCAAAATATTTAGTTTCCACTTGGGTCTTGTAAACATGTATTTAGGTCACTTTTAAATCTTTTTTATCAAAAAATTATGAGTCTCCCTTAGGGATAAGGTGTTTTGATATTTTTGGCACAAAACTATCAACATTTTTGGTAACCTCTATGGGGTGATTTCCTGCTAATCAATTTTTTCTCGATAGCATTATAGTTCATTAGGCATGGAACATTTTGATATTAACACACTCTATCTATATAAGAAAAAATTAGGAATTCCCTAAACAAGAACAAAATGGGGAAAAAATAGAAACAAACTAAGGAAATAAAACTCTTAATGAGTTACAAACTTGTGCAAAAGCACTTATTTGGGGAAACCAACTAAACTTAATATATACAATGTTTGGTAATAATTCCAACCTCAAAAGTAATCATTGAGGAATACCCCATTAACTGGGATAGGTAGATTTGATCCATTGAGCCTAGATAGTTGGAATACAATGTCTCATTTGCATTGAGTTATGATATGTGGAACACTCCATATTGCATCAAAATTTATATTTTTTTTGGCTTGGCTCTTTTATAATCCCATTTTAGAATAATGTATCCTTTTTAAATATCCTATTAGATGATGTTTTGTCAAAATTTCTCTTTGTTTGAGCTTAATTTGCTTCTATAACTTGTATTGACTGGTTCTTAACTTTTTTAAGCTCCATGAGTTCTAATAACTGCATCATCATTACATCATTTTCAATAAATTCTAACTGATGATTGAGTTTTAGATATGGTAACTCTATTAAAATTATAAGTCTAGTTTCCCTTTCATAGACCAACATGAATGGATAATTTCTAATGGCTCTCTTGGGAGTGATCTTGTCAGCCCAAAGTGTTGGTTTTAACTTAATGTGCCATGTCCTTTGGTTATCCTCCATTATACTTTTAATAATCCTTATGATATTTTTGTTGGTGGATTTTTTCAAGCCATTACCTTATAGGTAATAATTGGATGAGGTATTCAGGTAGACATTATGTTTCACTACCCATTCACTCACCTAAGTACCCACAAAAGATTTAGTATTGTTTGAGATAATGGTGTAAGGAACACTAAATTTAGTGACAATACCATCTATGAATTCTAAGATAGATGTTTTTGTAGTATTTTTCATCTCAACCACCTTTGTCCATTTAGTGAAATAATAAATTATTGTAAGGACCCATTTATGGCCTACACTTGATGTTGAATTGATCATGCCAATGAAATCCAATCTCAACTCAAAAAATGGTGGTTAGTTTGGATTGGTTTGAGAGGGACATATGATAGTTTTTTTTTACTACAAAGTAAGCACATTTATCACAATTATTCACCTATTTATGCAAATCTTTAAATAGTCTAGTTCAATATAGCCTACACTCATTATTTTGATGGTAATGGTCCTTATAGAGAAATGGCCACCTAATGAGCCATTACAAAACACCTTGATCACCTTGGTAATTTTATCATGCTTGATGCACCTCAACATAACTAAATTAATATATTTCATAAATCATATACCATCAATAAGAGCGTAAGGAATAGATTGGATTTTGAAGTACCTCTTCTTAGACTACTAGAGCTCATGCAAGTATTTACCAATCTATAAGAAGTGTTTTATTATTTTTGCAAAATTATATTATTAATTATTAAATAATAAATAGGTCTAAGTAGATAAAATAAATAAATAATATGAAATAATTAAGCCACTTTTGCCTTTTCTAAAAATAGTAATGAGTGAGAAAATATGAATTACCTTATTTTTGGTTGTTATACCTGAGATAGAGTCTAATATTAGAGGAACAAGACTGGGACACTATCACAAACTGAGATCTAGATTTCATTTTTTGATTGGACAAGATAGTCAAAAATAAGAAACCCTATTATCTGCCATCATGGTCCTAGTCTTGCCATTGTTGTCCAAATTACTCACAAAGATATGATTTTTTTGGGTTTTATTTATAGTGTCTATGTGAGCCTATGTCCCAAATTTTAGATCTTCACTATCAATGGAACTCCTTTTAGAGTTGCTTCTTTATATACTTATGTATTTTATGTAATTAAATGAAACTTTTTAAAATAGGGAAAATGGGTTAGTGTGTAAAGGATACGCTAGACACACTTCACACCCTATGTGTGGGTACACTACCTACATACCAATACTCCAAGGAAGGATAAAGATATACGTATTTTTCCCATTGAAGTACTTGGTGTAATAGTGTGATGAAAATGAAATTAAATTCAAAATAAGGTATACTTGGAATGATTAGGGGCTAGTATGAGGGTTTTAATAATATTTAAATACTATTGGATGGTTGTATATAATGTTTGAGTGATCTTGATAGTATTCTTGCTTATCTCTTGTAAATGAGTGCCAACCTTTATAAATGTAATTTGAATGGTGTTTTTTAGGGGATTTAATTATCATGGGTTAAATTAATTCATATTAGGCTGATATGAATTAGGATAAGGATCTAGGAGAAAATGACTATTAGAACCTATTTTGCATTTGGACAACAACACTAAAAACTAGACACCCTAGGTTTTAGTGCTCCTATCCAACTTAGGCACTATTTTATAGAGGGAATGAGACCTAGGGGGATGGATCTGAGATTGAGAGAGCTACCTATGTATAAAATGGTTAATTTTGGAAGGTTTTGGATGATTGGGAATCAGTGAAAGAAGACCCTAAAACGGTTATGTAAGTAAGTAGAAAGACTTATGGATTGGGTGTCATTGCCATAATCAAGTAACCAAATTTCAAATTTTATGTCACCAAAATAAGGTATTAATGTCACTTATATAACTATTAATAATATTTAGAGTGGTTGGTTGGAATGCCTATTGATTGTATACTACATCAGATATTGCTTCATCAGTCCTTATATTAGAAAAAAGTTATTCACACAAGCACTTTCCTCTTATGAGATTAGTTATTTTGATGTTGACATCATATTACATGAATTTTGTGATCCAACCCACCCTCTTTTCATTTATTTTATATCTCAAAAAAAAACTCCTTGATGCTCTGGTGACTAACCATTAGATGAATTTTATTATTTGAGATCATGCGCCTAAACTTTTCAAGAGATTTTATTACTACATATACTTTCTTCTTAACAAAACTATACTTATCCTTATAATCCTTCAAGGATTGACTAAAAAATGATAAAGGCTACTCCAAATACTATTCATTCTATAGGGTTAAAATAGTTGATACACTACCTTCCTTTCCAAAATCATAGAGAATGAAATCATTCTCATAGTTTAGATTTACAAGGGTAAGACCCTGAGAAATAACCCACTTGATGGCTTCAAAACTATCATTTCCTTCTCTTGTCTATTTAAAATTGACCCCATTCTTAAGAATGATAGTAAGGGGTTTTGCCATAGAGGCAAAATTTGGAATGAACTTGCTCATGAAGTTGATCTTTCCTAGGAAACTTTGTAATTCCATTTTATGGCTTGAAAGTGCTAATGAAGAGATATCACTTTCTCTATGTCTATTTTAAGAACTTATTTTGAAACTATGTTTCCCAATAGTTTATATTCATGAATTTTAAAAATGCACTTATTTGGATTAAGGGAAACTCTAAACTCCTTCCATCTTTCAAATTTTTTCCTAAGATGATCTTGGTGGTCACCAACCTATTTTGAATAAATTATGATGTCATCTAGATACACAAGAATCATATAATTTATAGAACTCTAAAATACATATTTTTATACCTTTGGAAGGTATCACCAAGATTGGTTATACTAAAAAAGGCTTCTTTTTATAGGCATAGGTGTCCCATTTTGTAGTGAAAGCGGTCTTAAAATGGTTAGATTCCTTATCTAGGATTTGGTTATATCTAAAATAACCATCTAGAAGAAGAAACCTTTCAGATCTAGATATAGTTTGAAGGATTTTCTCCATGGGTGGAAGAGGATAATAATCCTTCAAGGATATTTTGTTTAGGTCCCAAAAATCTACATAGAGCCTAATTTCACCATTCTTTTTCCTAACAGGGACAAAGTTACCAACCCAAGACGAGTGTTTGATATGTAAAATGATGCTAGATTCTATAAATTTGGACACATCACTCTTAATCAAGGGATTTATTTTTGGATTGATTGGTATCTTTTTTTGTCTAATAAGCTTAGTGTTTGGGTTAAGATCTATTATGTGTTGGGCTAATATAGGGTCAAAACCCCTTAGATATTAATAACTCAAGTGAAGTTATCATCAAATTCTTGACAACATCCAATAAAATATTTATTTTCATAAATATTACATACCTTTTTGATCTTTAATGTTTTGCCTTCTGATATGACTAATGTATCATAGTCTTCTTCCTTGACTATGAGATTTTTATTCTCACTCTTTAGCTGATCATTAGAGTTGAAGATACTTTCCAAAGTAACAAGACCCATGGGAAAATTATTTTTCTTCAACTAAATGGTTTGATCCCCATATTATTTTTATAGACTTGACTAATTTTTTTTTGAGAATTTAGCCTCATCTCGTAGTAAATTAGCAATTTGCTTATCACTATCAAAAATTTCCTGGTTGGTTGTATTGTTAGGAATATATGGTCTCACTATTATTTTTAAAAGATGGATTTTGTCCTTATTAATATATTTAGGTAGATTATATTGAGAAACCATTGAGGCTATGCAAAACATATTTGTTTTATGCTCTTGGTATTGCTTGAATGTTTAAAGTGATAAAATCTTCTAATAGGTCCAAACCTTGTGTTTGTAAGATCTTATCAAGTTATTCTTGGTTGTGATTTTTTTATCTTACTTCGTGAATGATTAGTTAAGTATCACCAAACACTTGTAATGAATATATTCCCCTTTCCTTTTCCAACTAGAGACCTTGAATCAATTCTTCATATTCATCCACATTGTTATTGTAGTTGAAATGAAGTTTGGAATAATAGAAATAACTCTCCTTTTGGGGAGAGATAGAAATAATACCCATAACTACACCATTCCTACTCCTTGAGACATCAAAGTATAATTACAACATTCCCGTATGATGCTTAATTGAATTCACAATATTTGGGTTGATTGCATCATCTTCATGAATGTAATATGTACCCAAACCTATTCCCTTGGAATAATAATAATGATCAAAATGGATATTTGATCATAAATTATATAGGTGAGTGTCTAGGATTTCTTCCATAGGTGTTGCAATCTCATGGTCAATTTTCTCCTCCTAATATTTCACTATGAAATTCATATCCATAAGGATAGTAGTTTATTTATCAATATAGTATTTAATAATTAGCTCAGCTCTTATTATCACTTTAGTCCTAGATCTTATACTAAGAATCATATGAGATAAATCAATAGATAGGTACCCTCTTATTTTTCCAGTGAAGTCTCAAGAAAGGTAGATAACAAAATAGGGGGTAGGTCTATAACTAAGATATATTAGGATATGGTTAAGCTTGGACATACATGGATGGTAAGGTTTAAAATTTTTATATTTTTTACATTTTTAATAGTAGTACCATCTAACATAGTCATGCCTTTTGTCATAGGAGTGTATTTAATACCAAAAAGCATCAACTAATTTCTTGGGTATAACAAAACTGCTAGCCCCAGAGTCTACCACATAGTTATATATAATATTTTTCCCAACTATGAGTGAAAGGTAAAAAAGAGGAAGTTTACCATTTTTTCTTGTTTTTATGTCTATTTGATGTTGACACAAGTTCACCTCAATAGTATGTCCCTTAGATAAGAATTTATCTATTAGTTGGAAGTCTTTTAGAGCTTCCTAAAGTAAGTCCCTATGTGATAGGATAGATAGTGCTTCTCACATGGTAAAATTTAAGATAATATTATCCATTTGTTCTAAAATAATAAAAGGATAGTTACCAACCTTTGTTGGTGCCTTTTTAGGAGTTACATTTCTTCACAAGATTTAGGGTCATCAATTTTGACTTTGGTTGGCTCATAAACACATTAGGTGGTCTCTGAACTATGTTGCCTTTTACAGCCTCTTGTACAACTTTATAAGTTGTATCCTAGTTATCCTTGGGGGGTTGACCACCTTTTATTTATCTCTTATTAGATCATGTATTTAATTACACTAAACTACCACCATTGGTTAATACTTCCCCCTGATTTATGCCATACAAATCCTCTTCTTTTTAGTTTAAAAGAGTGGTCTCATTTTGAGTAGGCTCTTTTTCATCTTCTTGTTAGGAAGTAGCTTCCTCTTTATATCATTTGAGGTTTGGTATGATTTTTAACATCAACACTTTATTGATGACATCATGAGAGAAATCATTTTGATTATGCAATTGAGTACAAAGATAACACCACTTGTATTCCTGAGCTAGGTTATTTTGAATAGGTATGATAGCTTTAGAAGTACTTGTTTTAGGTAGTGCATAGATATTTAGAGGATTTGATTGCATGGTTTAACTTTGGTGTTGTGAGATGCCTTGGTATGGCTACCTATTAGGATGATATGTTTGGTTAACTAACTAATAAGACCTATAGTTTTGGGATTGTTTCCTTTTTATAGATACTAACTCATTACAAAAGCTTTTAATCAGTGACTTAACCTCATAAAAATCATTAGAATGGAAAGGAGACAAATATGGTGCATGTATTATGGTGGGAATGAGGTCTATTATGGGTTAATTTGGAGGTAAATCTATAAATAATGGCATTAGAGGTCGAGGGGTAAATTTTCCAGCCTGAATGAAGTAATTTTATGCTCTTATTACTATGTCATAAGCATTAGGGAGTGTGGTTCCACCCATCAACTGAATCATGATAGATATATCATTGATTAAATCTCTCAAGTAATATAAGAAATCATTTTATTTTGGCTTGACCAAAACTAGGATTCTATTCCACATCTCTTGAAATTAGAAATTAAAATCACTCATGAACTCACGAGGAACCTATTTAATAGTGGTTAGTTGTTTAAATAGTAAGAGGTGGTCACTCTTATCCTCAAAATACATGCATAGGGTAGGCCCTAGATCATTCCAAACAAAGATTGAATTGGGAATTAAATTTTTTTTACCACTATAGAGCTTTACACTTAAATGAGTAGGCAATAAGTTTGATAGAAACATTTTATTGTGCTATGTTATGAATTGAAAAAATATTAGAAATATCTAAAATGTATTCAATGGGTGTGGTGGAAGTTTTACCAATAAAATATGGAAGGATTTTCAGAACTAAGGTGGATATATCATTATATTAGGCCAACATAAGTGGGTTAATTCCATTGAATGCTAGAAAATTGTGATTTCTCAGGGCCATTATGGGAGGTATGAAATAACTATGGATATTTATGGGAGATAAAAATATATTTGTAGCATTTACTTTGGTGTAATGTATAAATGATATTTATTTCTTCTTATATGAAAATGATAGTTCTTTCAATTCAGTCCTCTTACCTTTAGTAGAAGATCTTGTATGTATCTTTGGCATATGTAAACTTGGATTCCATGAAGTTGTAAGCTAATGAAGTCATCAGGTGCTATTGAAATGTTTACTAAAATTTCACAATTATTTCTAATAATAGTACTGATCTCTTAGATATGACCTTCAAGTCCCACTAATCATGTGAAAAACTATTATCAATTAGATTATGTAGCCATTTATATTCATTGTATTATGGGTGGCATGAGTTGCACTATGTGGGAAATCTAATGACATAATGGGATCACCTCCAAGATGTATAAACTTTGATAATTGAGGTGATTGTCTAGAGAAGGCTGACTTCCTTTCACTAAGCTTAGAGAAACTAGTATCTGACTAGTTCATGTCAAACTACTACTTCTTAGTGATGTTTCTCCTAACTAGGGTTTTGATTTGTGAGGGAAAGGGTATTAAAATAATTGTTAAAACTAGAAAATGATGATTTTATAAAATATTATAATGTAAATTAATGCATGTTTTATTTGAACATAGTTTAATATTTAATATACTAAAATTTATTGAAGCACAATATTATAAAAAAATGAGATCAAAGGTAATATTGGGCATTTACTAGATAAAGAACACAGTTATTTATTCTCATCAAAAAGCTTTCATAAGGGTAAAAATAATACCATAAATGAATCTATATGATTTAAATAAGACTTAGATAATTAAAAAAATTAATAGATAGCCATACATACATAAATATAACATAATATAAGGAAGGCAAAATTTAGTCTATTAGTATTCTCTAGGTTACAACATGTAGATCAATTATTCAAAGGTAGAATAATTTATCTAGAAGTAAAAATATGGCATGGGCTATGTGGGAAGCTCATATTTATAAAAAAATCACTCCCTTGAGAGAGATTAAGTTAAAAAAACCTTAAACGTAGTTCAAGATCAAGAAATCTAGGAAACTTCATGAATATGTCATCCTTTCCATCTTGAAATGACATCTTTAGTGGAGTAGACAGAGGAAAAGAAATATAAAACTACTAGGCACTTCATAAGTGTTGTAAGAGGAGTATAATCCACTATAATTTTTTATTTGAACCAATAACTTTCCTTGAGTTCTACTATGGAAATATCTCCCAAGAAATTGGGTGCCAAAACAAACTATGACTTGGTAAACATTGAATGCTTTTGGATATTTTAATTTATAACTTATAAAACATAACTTGTAATTTATAGTTAATACTTTTAAAACTTTTAAGTCATTCAACTCAACAAAAATGAAAGTGTAAATTAAAACATGATTTTTTACAATTGAATTAATTCAAACTTGTCAAAAGTAAAAGTGTGAAATACAAGTTGCACTTTTTCAAGTAAAGTTTGACAAAAATATAATTGAAAATTACAAATAGTTCTTTCTAAACTTAAAGATAAGAGCTATCAAAATGATAGTTGAAATTTTCAACTTGAAACTTTGCAATGTATCTTGCAAAATGTATTTTATAACTAATTGAAAAATCAATCCAAAACCATGACTTATGAAGATTCCTTGTCCTTTTTTGCTTGTATCTTATTAATATAAGTGCCAAAGATATTAAATATCTCTTGAATTCACTCTTCACCAAGACCAAGTGTGTAAATGTTGTTGATCTCACATTATTTTATTACTTTAGATAGTTCCCTAGATGCAACTCTATAGACTTCAATATCTTTTCCCATTAGATCTAGTGTATTATGATACTTGATGAATTAGTGGATGGAATTCAAGTTTATAGTTGTATCCTATGTTAATTCCTTCTTAACTAACCCTTTGAATTTATCTTGGACCTCCTAAATAGGAAGAGGTTAATCTTGGAGATCTATTACATCACATGACAATTTACCAAGTAAATCTTCAATGTTGTAAATTATATATGTGGCCTTGTCACATTTACTTTTGGCCTTCTCAATACTCTCAGTGAGTATTTTGATTCTGAATTTAGCTACACTATCTATCTAGTTATGTCCCCCATTTTTTAATTTTTATTGTTGTATCATCACAAAAATTTCTCCTCCCTAATTATTTTTCAAACATGATTATGATGTAGTAGACAAAATCATCATTGACACTTCTAAATTGTTGTTTTCTTGCTTCCAAGGTGAGATAGGGATAGTAATTGAATACTTTGTGTATTTGACTGGGAATTATGTTTAATATTGAGAATTCACTTCCTTTTGATAATATATAGACAAGGTATGAAGTCATATAAAACTTTCCTATAATTTGGACCTCCATCATATATTTGTTAATGGAGGTAGAAATCAACTGGGCCTAGTGAATATATTATTTGTTCTGATGGATTACCTAGATATACTAGTACATCCAATACTGATAATTATCTGGATTTAGATTCCTAGTAACTCTATGCAAGAGTATAAATATGTTTCCCACTTCATCCTTAAAGTCTATCCTAGCCAAGGTATTAAGAATATTTATAGCTATAGGTCTAGGGGTCTTTAAACATTATTTGTTTAAAATCTATAAACAAGATTCATTATTATCCTGATATATATTTTTGGAGGAGTTAGGGGTTATATCTATATAGCTTTCATATTTTTTAATCAGGAACACGGTGTCAATGAAATCAGGATCAAAATTTAGAATCTTCTCTCTTTTATAATTCACTACTTCCCTCTTCTCAATATCATAGTGTTTAGCCATGTTGAGCATAAGATCAAAGCTTTTTAATAAGAGTGATAAGGCAAAATTTTAGGGATAACAAATCATTTTTAATTATGAATTTACTCTATTCTATAAGTCTACTAGGTATGTGTAACCTAGAACTATGGTGGTCATCTCATTAGTGTTTGAATCTAGGATGGATGGGATACTAGGTCCCTTTGAATTGAATTTAATCTCCTTTATAGACATTTATTTTGGGTAAATTGGCATGGAAAAACCAATTATAGAGTTGGATAGGTTTTAGAATTTTGATTATAGGTTATTCTTCTACTTTGATCTTGGCAAGGTTTTGTCTTACAATAATAATTAAAAATTCTAGTAGAGGTATAATGTGTAATTATAGTTGTAAAGTTTAACCAAAATGTCTTATGTGGTTTTGAATTTTAATTACACTTGAAAATTGTGATGAAATGTCTAGTGGGTTTTTTGGTTTATAGAGGCAAGTTAAATTTTTGATGGGAACCTAGAGTTGTTAAAGCAAGGGGAAATCCCCACTAGGGTTTAAATATGTTTCCACAAATGAAATCTCTAGAGGGTTTAATCTTAAAATAATAAGAGGGATTTACACCAAAAATTGTGGAGGGGATCTAATGGTATTTTTCCAAATTAACAGCATGACACAAATTTTAGATTTCTTTGGAAAATATCTAAAGAACAATCTAGAATAACATCATGTGAAATAGGAAAATGCAAGTAATATTATCAATGGTGATACATTTTTGATAATTTTGAAGATAAAATATAAAACCCTAAACTTTGTAAATTTGTAAAGTTTATCAAAAGTTCCAATTCCCATTAGGTGGGAACAAAAGGCATAATGAAGAATTCATGTTGTACTTTGAAACTTTGAAAATTTTCAAAGTATAAATAGACTTCTAATTTCCATAAGGTAATGGAGAATTGGTAAAAACCAAATCTCATGTTTCACTCTACAACTTTGCCAAGTTTCAAAGTGTAACCAAAGTTTTGATTCACACATATATTAGGTAATGGTGGAAAGTAGAATTCCAATTGCATTTTTAAACTTTCAAAGTTATAAATTACAACATGAATTATAATTTATGCTAGGCATTGGCTAAGTGCAAAAGTGAAAGATTGGGTGCACTTTACAACTTTTCAAAGTCATAAACTTTACCCAAATCTCTAGTTTTCACTTGGGTCTTGAAAACATGTATTTAGGTCACATTTAATTTTTTTTCAAAACTTTATGATTCTCCCTTAGGGTATAAGGTGTTTTGATATATTTTTTACAATAATATCAATATTATGGATAGACTAGAATAGAAAAAACATAAGTCATTATCTTAAACTTGTCAAAGAAACATTAAACTATGCTAATAAGACCTCAAAAAGACCACTTGAAGATATTACAATGCATAAAATGGCTATGAACAAGGTTATAAAACATGACAAGTCTAGTTTTTTGTGAACCCCTCTAATGGTATATAGAATTTGTCTAATACGTACATCTCTAATATCTAACACTATGGTCCAAGGTATAGCACTAGTGTCCACTAGATCTAATTTTACCAGTTTTACATTTATTTTGTGCTTGATGACTATTACTACATGTTTATTTTCCATTTATAGATGATAATACCTTATTTGGATATGTTTTGTAGGTAAAAGTGTGAATTATTGAGTATAAAAGTGTCTAGATGATAAAGTGATCACATAGACTGCCCCTAATAGGTGATGAGAGGGTAGTAATTGATAGATCTAGTTTAGGCTATGTGGCATCACTTTTCTTGATGCCTTGAGATAGTTGTTGATAATTGTAAATTTTATTTACCCACTAGGGAGATCACTAAGATGTTGGATGATGTCTATAATATACTGAGAATTCCCATTACTAGTCAAAGGTAAGAGTTACATAGGATAATAGAGATAGAGCTATAGAGCAGGCTATTATTTACTTTATATATATGTCTATAGGGACCCATCAGCTAGGGAGTAGTAGTTGAGTGTTTTTTTTAAATTATTACATCTAATGTTTTGTTATTGTGAAATTTTTTGGTTTTTTTATTGGCTTCCTTTGCTGTTGTGGATGGGACTAGGGTATCTATCTCATACAAGATGCATGTTATTTTTTAGGATATAGAGGATAAAAGTATCATATACTTATTGGGTTTCACTATGCTAGCCCACTTGTATTGGTAATTTTACTATTTTACTTAGGATTTATGTGTGGGTAGCATTAGGTCTTTGATATTATTACATTATTGAACTTATGAGCATATTACAATGGTTAGAGTGGAGGGGTTTCTATGGATGGATTGGGTTTACCCATAAAATTTTATAGAGATATGGACTGGTATGAATCATATTCACTCAAGAAGAATGATGCATTATCAACAGGTGTTGGATCAGTTGATAGCTAGAGACATTATTTGGAGAACCTATTATTGATGCATGTTTTATGCACACCATAGTTAATATGGTAGCCTCTAACATTTTAGGATCTCAATTGAGGTAAACTCCACTTCAGGGAATGAGTTCTAGGTATGAAATATTTGACAACATAGTGATGAAATAGATGATATGGCATGCAAGTTATTGATAAGGTTTCTTAGACATAGGCTTGGTCCCTAAAAGGTAATGAGTTTCTACATGAGTTGGATGGATGGTTGGCTTCTAATCTAAAGTGGGTAGGTTTTAAAACTAACTTAGAAAAGGATGGAAGGATAAGTTAGAAAATAAGGCTCTATGGTTTTTAGAAACTACTTCCCCTAGTTGGTTTCTAAATAGATCTATGCTCTCAGAACCTATGCATGTTACTAGCAACAATTGCACACACACAAACAGACCTAGCTAAGGAGTCTGAGGAGATAATGATGCAGTAAATTCATAGGCCTCAAATAAAGCTTTCTCCTTTTAGGGTAGTTGTTTCACACTTGTACTCAGGATATTATGGCTCCAACTAGTGAATTATCTAAGGCAACTTTGGCACACATATAAAACTACATCAAATAAAGCACTAGTACACATTTAGAATTATGAATTAAAAAACTTGACTATCTTAACCAATATATTTTACCAATATCTCAATAGCTATTGCACATATATAGATCATTACATCAATTAAAATAATCAAGAATCCATTCATAACTATTGTACACTAAATATTACTGAAACATATAATAAAAGAAAGAAATAACAAATTACACAAAAATTGGAGAGAAAATACACAAACACATTCACTGATGATCAAAATTGATGGTGCTCCTATATTCAAAATTCTGTGACCAAAATCCCAGTTAGATTATCATTGTTTATATATACTTGGGGAAGGGTTCATCTCATCCTCTAAGCTCATGTAAGGTCATTAAATGTGATAGTTAGAAAATGAGTTCTAACTATGGTCTAAAACTATATAAGTGTCTTCTTATAGTTATAGATTTAAGTTAGCCTATGCAAAAGCTATGAAACATTTACATGTGTATAAAAGCAAAGGCTATTTTTACAAATTTATGTACCATTTTCCCAAAATTATACATGCCTCCTTTTATATGTTTTGAGAATAACCTATTGATATTTTAGATTAGCCATGTTCAAATAGAACTCAGATAAAGGTCTAAGATAAGTCTCACTTTTTTAATGCTTGAGAATTAGTGAAACTTGTATTAGATGTGACTAATCTTATTGAACTATGTGTTGCATGTCACCTATGACTTTTACAGGATAAAATATTCCTCTTAAAAATGTTATACAAGCTTAGGTACCAAAAGAATATAGATTAATTTTGAGACCCAATGGTTATCAATAAATATAGCCCAAGTTTTGAAAGATGTATTTCCATTGGACAAAATGTCTGTGACCATAAGTTTGAAGGGAAATTCCATCAAAAAAAAATCTTGCAAAAAAAATCCTGAAGTATGTATGTAAATCCCTATTTCCATTAGATAAAATATCCACAACAATATTCCCAAAAACTAATTCCATTGGAAGAAATGTATAAAACAATTTTTCCAAAGACCAATTCCTTCAAAAAAAATGTCTAAAACAATTTTATTGAAGACTAATTCTATCAAACAAAATGTTTGAAACAATAAGTCCAAGGAAAAAAGACTAAAAGAATACTCTGAATTACTTAATTCCTAAAAATTTGCATAGTTTTATCCATAATGCCATGCCATTATATTTACTAGCTTTTGAAATGTAGTTTTGCCTTTGGCACACATGTCAACACCTTATTGAGTTTGGATATTTTGAAAAGTCCTCTTAGGACTTGCCCCATTAGATCTTTTGCATGATGGAACGTGAATGTGCCACTTAACAACTACTTAGGTCTTTTGAGCTCTATGTACTAGGCTCCCTCACTTCATTTAATCAAATATATTAGGATCTTATGATGGTGACACTTATCATTCTTGTGGGGATACGCAAGGCTTTGAAATTTCAACATTTTACTCGCTTCATTTGATCTTTGGTATGAAAGTTAACACGTACCGTTAGATCATGATCCATGAGGTTGAGAGAGTTTGGTTCCATTGATTAAAATATTAAACTTATTACTCTTTATCTCAAACCATTATATTAACTTCACATGAGTAAATTTGGGTCTTTAATTATGATTTGGATAGTTTAACACAATTGGATTTGCTCCTATAGACCAAAATAAACTAAGTGATTTTGGGAAATATAAAGGCCTTAGACTAAAGTCTTAGACTAAGCTTAAAATTTAATTAAGGTGGACTATGATCATAAAATTACCATTCATAAGTATTATAGCCTAAGGTTTGAGTTTTATTAACAAATATGATTAAGACATAGGCTTAAAATATATAAAAGAGCCCCTACATTAATTTTTCCCCTACATAAAAAATTGAATTTATTAAAAAGGACTTTAGGCTAAATAAATTATCCAAATGTTTAAAGATGATTTTAATGATAGAATCAATTTAAAAAATAAGATACCAAGGGTTGAAAAAAAAGTTTAATTTAGAATTAAGGTGTAAAACCCTAGATAGTGTTCACACAAATGGACTCCATTAATCTTGTAACCTGAAAAACATAAGAATCCAAGGTTAGCAAATTTAGACAAGATCAAACTAGAATCATGTGTAAATATGTAAACTAAACCATGGTGTGGATGATATTAAAATAAGGTGAATTTTGAATTTAAAGAACAAATTTGCATAGTTTGAAATAAGGTGCTCTATTTTTAGAAATAGGGGTGTGTTGGGTAAAACAAATGGAAAATCATAAGGGAAATACTCTTGAGTATTCAAGACCCAAAACTTTGATTCTAAATCCTTAAATCAATCATGAAGTGTTTCCTATAAGAATACCTAAATCAAAAACATGAAAGAGACTCCTAATTTGATTTACACAACATACTTGCCTTCCAATTTTTGGATCTATGTCAAAACATGTAATTCATTTAACCCCTTGTGTGATGAGTTTTTCAAAGGCTTGATGAAGTTGTATGTTTCATTCTAGTGTCTCTTAAGGTCATTAAAAATAATGGAAGCTCAGGTATTTCTCTATTGCTATTCAGACATCCATAGACCTGATATAGATACCTTAGGCTCCTTCTCTTCTCTTTATATTGTTTTATTCTAATCATGATGCATGGTACATTGACCTTATTTCACCATGTGAGCCTTTTGATCTTTTTGCTCTTTTGAAATCATTGGTTTTATTCTTCTTTTGTTTTTATTTTATTCTTAAATGAAAAGAGAAGAGATGGAACCCCAATGAGATGGTATAATTATAAATTAATTCATTACTATAACATCCCTACCAACCACATCTATACCTAGAATTATCATTTCTAATAGGTATTTACCATGATAAGTGCATTTGATCTAATAAAATTGGAAAATGTTATACATTTATATGAAGTATGTTGAGAGCAACTTTCATAAGCCTGGTGAAAGTATTCAATTATGACACAATCCACAATAATTAATGATCACATACCTTTGTCCTAAAGACTCAAAACATAAAAATATGCCCAATCTATAAACTAGTCCCAAATTGCCAAATTTTAATTTCACCCCTTTCTAAAAGTCTTAATCTCAATTGGTTCAGATTTCATCTTGGTTATGGTCAAAGCAAACACAATTTATATTGTCAGAGAAATAAAAAACAACAACTAATCTATGAAATTAGGAAACTAATCTAGGAAAGTAGGAAATCTAATCTAAGAAATCAGAAAATCTAGTCTAATCATATGTCTATGTTCACTACTCTTCTTTAGTTTGGGGTATTTTAAGATGGTACAAAAATGAATTAGTGCTTCAAAAAATACCTATTGAATAGATAGGTAAGTTCATTACCCTTTAGGTCCTTCAGATGAAATGCATTATTGTCCATGATCTTTAAATTATGGTATGGTCCAATCCATAGTGGGTAAAACCTATCATGTCCTTTATTCTCATGAGATTTATCCCAAAGTAGCACTAGATATAAAATATTGAATGCCTTGAATTTCACTCTCTTATCAAACCACATTTTAACCACATCCTTATGTTTAATGAATATCTATAAGGCTTTATTTCTTGAATCTTCTATTTCTATTATGTCTAGCAATCTTGATTCTACTTTATGGTTTGGTTCCATGTAGTCCTATATGAACTGATAAGTGGGTAGCTTCAACATGATATGGAATATTGATTTAAATCCATACACAAATAGGTAATGTGAATCTTTAAGGTCTTATTTGTATCTTTTTTGGTCTGCCCAAAGAACATACTTTAATAGATTGTGTTAGTCCCTGGGTTTGTCCCCTACTAATTTCTTAATTGCATTGATCAAAATTTTATGTGTTTATTCCACCAATCCATTTTCTATGGGGTAATAATTTGAATCTAACTTGATAATAATTTGGTTGTCATGTTCCCACTTAGTAAATTATATTGATACGAAAGCTAGGCCATTGTCACAAACCAAAGAAATAGGCATGCCAAAGTTGGTTGTGATGTGTTCCTCCAAGAAGCAAATCACATCTTGTGCTCTATAATTTTTTGTGGAAATAGCTTCAATCCATCTGGTGTAATAGTTAGTAGTAGTAAGCATGAATTTATGTCTGGATGAGGAATTTGGGTTGAAGGCACCAATGAATTCTAAACCCCACTAGGCAAATGGCCTTCCTTCAACAACTGGATGTAAAGGTATTACTAAATGTAATTCTCTCTTGGCTACATTTTGTCATTCATGGCACATTCTAACATGAGTATGAGCATCTTTGAAAACTATTGGCCAATAGTATCCCATTCTTAAGTTCTTATGAGCCATGGTATTTCTAGATGGGTGACCACTACCTATCTTTTGATGCAAGTTATCTATAATTTCTTTAGCTTCCTCTATAGATACACACTTGAGATAAATATATTCATAATATATTTTATAGAGGACTCCCTTCTTGATCATATAATGAGAATATTTTAGCCTCAAATATCTTCTCCTCTCTCTATTAAGTTCCAATGAACAAGTTCCTATAAGTAAATGTTGTATTATATTAGTATACCATTCTCCTTTAGATACTTGAGCTTCATATACGTCTTCAATTATGATACAAGGATCTAGTTCTGTCATAAGTTGAACAATTCCCTACCCTCGAATGATTTTTTCAAGCTTGATCTCTATATCAAATCCTTGTGGTTTGGTCATCCATTTGCCTCAACATTCTCCTAATTCCTTTTGTGATACGGTGAGTTTGACCATATGATTAGGTACGATGGCAATGGTTTTATTCTTCAAGATGTAATGTTAAAATTTATTTACTACTTTGACAAGGGTGAAAATATATTTATCAATCATAGAATACCTAAGTTATTCACCTTTTAGATTTTGGTTCATGAACAAATATAGATGCTCAGTTTCATCCTTATGTTTGATGATAGCTTCAATTTTATTCTCTGAAGTGAATGAGTATAGATAAAATTATTTATTAAAATCAGGACTATTCAATACTAAAGCTTATGATATTGCATCTTTAATGTCCTGAAAGGACTTTTAGGCTTCAATTTTCCACTCTATTTTGACATCCTACTTGAGCATGGCATTTATAGGTTTAACAATATCTATAAATCTTGATATTAAATTCCTTACAAATTTAATCTTATCAAAAAATGATTTAAGCTCCTTGTTGTTTAGTGGATAAATTTTTGAAATTCCTTGAATTCTATCTAGATCAATGGTGATCTCATACTTGGTGATGTTGTGCCATAAGATATTTCCCTCATGCACTCTAAATATTATCTTATTTGGGTTTAATTAAATAGCAAACCTTTTTCATTTCTATAATATGGACTATAGGTGACTTATGTGGTCTTTATGATCATTTGAAAATACCATAAGATCATCCATGTAGATGATTATCCATTTTCCTATCAGTCATTTGAAATTATGATCCATGGAACATTGAAACATCACTCCTACATTTATCAGGATAAATGGCATCCACTTATATGCATAATTTCCCCACTTCATAGTGAACACCATCTTCATTATGTTCTCCAATTGTATTAGTACCTGATTATAACTTGAAAATCCATGCAAAAAGGACATCATTTTAGAACCATTTACTATTTGTATCACCTCATCTAGAGAAGGCATGGGATAATGTTCCTTTTTATAATCCTTATTCAAGTTCCTAAAATCCACAGATAATCTGATCTCAATATTCTTCTTTATTACTAGGACCAAATTGGCCACCTAGGTAGAATGTCTTACTAGAAAGATTATTTTTGTGCTTAACAACTTCTCCACTTCTCTTTGAATAAGAGGATCTAGAATAAGATTGATCAGTCTTGTCCTCTATTTGAATGGATTATGATTTAGCTTCAATGTAATTTTATGAGTAATGACCTATAGGTCATACATCTTCAAGTCTTCATATGTCCAAGAAATGGCATCCTTGTATCGAGTGATCATAACCTTCACTCATTGTCTCTCTTTTAGGGTGCAACTAAGACTTATATTAACATAATGTGTATTATGTCCATATCCTATATTTTCATTTCTAAATTTTGATTCATTCACCTTAGGCTACTTGAGTTGCTGAGCTTGAGGGTCTATGTCAAATGGTCTTTCCAAAGAGACCAACCCAGTTGGAATTTGATTCTCTTTGAGCTAGAGAATGCCTTATTTATTTTATTCCTCTTGATAGAAGTGATTAATGTCCTTGTCATTCATGATTTGGGATTTGATTTCCCATGAATTAGTTAAAAATTAAATAATGTGTTGTTTAGCATCAAATACGTAAAAAATTTCTATGTTATCTGGAATGGAAGGACACAATACCAATTCTATAGAGAACCTTTTTACCTTAGATTCTTATAATGGCTCCAAATTAGTAGTATCAATAGCTAATGAGTCCACCACTTGATTTTGATCTCTCGTAAGTGATATTATGTTGAAATATTCAAATCTTTGAATCAAGTCCCATTCTCTATGCTTGTATTTCATTAAATAACACAACTTGCATTGGTATTTATTTTTGACTTGATTGACCACTAGCTTTGAGTTAGCAAATACTAATATTTTCTTTACATTATTCTTAAGTTAAAATTATAATCCTATAATTAGAGCCTCATAATTAGCTATGCTATTAGTGCATGAAAATCACAACATATATGATGCCAATAACCTTTTACCTTGTATATTGATAAACTTGATCCCTATGCCTAATCATTGCTTGGATCTAATACCATCAAAGTGTAGAGTCCATATCTAATTGGAACCTTTAGGTTTTAGATTTTGTACTTAATTTTGAGTAGTAAAAGTATAAATACCAAGGCTAGGTGACTCATAATTTACCTCTTCATTCTTGACATTATATTGTGTAATGGGATACTTCATTCTTAGCTCTCTATCAATCCTAATTTGATTTATAATTCCTCTCTATGGTAGCCAAATATGAAAGAAGTATGTAGAGAGATATCTATTGAGTGTTTCAAACCAATCCCTACTTAGCAATAGTTTATATCCTTAGGGTATGTTTACCATTATAATATAAATGGTCATCTAGACTCATGGTTTAGATGCTACTTGAATTTACACATTGATCAATTCACTAACTACTAGTTTTGAAACTATTCTCTTTGAAGGACTTAGGGTGAGACCTAGATTTTGACATATGGATGTGGGAATGATAGTTGTAGATGCTTCAGAATCAACTAAATAATTATGAATTTTCTTACCAAATACTTGGATATTTAGTAGGAATGGTGTAACTTTTGGCTTACTCTTATAGATGATGTTGGTGTCAACAACTTTTGATTTGTCTGTAGATGCTTTAGATCTTTTCATAGGATCCTTTACTATAATGGAATTCCATAGTATCACATTTTTTTTGGGTATTTGTACTAACTAATGAAGATTTATATTTGCCTTGATCTTTTTCATATCCTCTATAATGATATATTCTCCTTTACTTGGTTCTTACTTGCTTTATGTTTGATTGTTCCCCTTTGGATGTGGTGGATTATTGCCTGCATTAGGATTACGAGGAATCACCATGTTATTTAGGGGATCCTATGTGGTAAGTGGTTTATTTTTCCTTAGATTATATGCACCTCTCTATAACTATTGAAAATCATAAATTTTGTCTACATTATCCTCTAGTACATTATCATCTTTGCATGGGAAGGGAAACTCATGAGTTTCAAAGAACATAGAAGTACTTGAAGAGAAAGGATCCTAGTATGATTATAGTGGATTATTCATATAATATTATATGAATACTTCCCTCTAAAATATTTTTAATGTTATATATAACTCTACATTATTAAGCTCACCATGTTCAGAGGTATTATGAATTCTACACAAATTGGGAAGAGATGTCTCTACCATGTTGATCTCTAGAAGTTTGTTAGGCTGATTAGGCCTATTGAATGGTCTATTATATCTTTGGAATCTATCATTATGATTACCAATTAGGAAATTTTCATTTCCCATCTTCCTTTGCATATTCAGGAAGTGATTGCTCAACTTTTGAACCATCTTCTAAAAAGAATTGACTTATACTTTTATATAATCCATACATTATAAAATAGTAGTGGGAAGTATAGTTTCTTATTTATTCTAATAATAAACATTTCCTATCACATTATTCTTAAATAATTTAAAATTTGGTTGTGTTTTATGTGTCAATAAAGGTAATGCGTATAATTGATTTTGATTGAACACATGATCATTCTGCTTCACATATGGTATTATATTAAGTGTTGGAAATCCATTGTTGACATTAAGAACTATGGGTATATGAGGATTGATATTTTTGTATATATTGATAGCTTATTTGAATTTTAATTCAAAATTATTGGTAGCAACTACTTTTCTTAATAACATAATAGTGATTGGGTCCAGGGTGTTCTTATACATTTCCAATGCTAATGTCACATCTGGTTTATAAATTGGGTTTAACTAGTTGTAAATATTTTGGAACCTCAAATTCAAAAGTTAGATAGGCTCATTAGGCTCTCTCTCATATCAGTGAACTGCTATATACCAAACCATAGCTGGTGACTTGTCCAAACTATGCAAGAAAAGCTATTTGACTTTCATCTTAAGAAGTGATAGAATTTTCTATTAGATTTAAATACCAATCATAAGAAACATCCATTAATGTAAAATGGAATAATATACATATAATATCCTCATCAAAAACATTCATTACCCTCATAGTAGCGTTAAAATATTTAATATGTTCCTTTATTCTCTTTGCTCCTGAAGGAACAAAAGAAGCTAGGTACTTTTTAGGATTTCAAGGTAAATCATGCACATATCTTGGAATGGAAATAATAGACTAACTAACCAAAGAATATCCATTGGTTGATTAATAAATAAAGGGTTCCTTATTGTTAAGGGGTTCCATACTGGAGGAGGTGGATTATTCTAAACTAGGATTGTTGGCATAGTTCTAGGTATCCTATGATTTTTCAAGGGTGAGACTAGAATACTAGATTGGGAATTAGATTGGGTCCCTCTCTTGTGTGAATCTAGTGCAAATCTACATAAAGGATAAATACTATTACTAGGGGTGCTACCCTCTTTCTAGTGTTAGTGAAACTGTTGATGCATGTTTTATACATACCACAGTCAATGAGGTAGCCTCTAACATTTTAGGATCTCAATGGAGGTAAAATCCACTCCAAGGCATGAGTTGTAGGTATGTGGTTTTTAATAACCTATTGATATAATAAATATTAATACATGTAGGTATTGACAAGGTTTTTTGGATGGAGGCATGGTCCCTAAAGTGTTGTGAATCTATATGTGAGTTGGATGGATGGTTAGATTCTAATCTAAAGTGGGAGGTCTCAAAACAAACTCAAAAAGGAGGGAAGGGTAAGGTAGAAAAGAAGGATTTATGGTTTTAAGAAACTACTTCTACTATTTGGTTTTTAAATAGACTTGTGCTCTTAGAACCTATGCTTGCTACTAGTAGCACTTGTACACACACAATTAGACACATTTAATGAGTCTAAGGAGATAATGATGTAGGAAATTCATAGGCCTCAAACAAAAGATGGTCCTTTTAGGTTAGTTATTACACACTCTTATTAAGGAGATTATGGCACAGGATAGTGAATTATCTAAGGTAACTTTGGCACACACACAGAAAACTAAATAAAAAAAATCACTAGTACACATTCAAAATTATGAATCGAACAACTTGACTATATTAACCAATATATTTTACTAATCTATCAACAAATATTACACATATATAGATTATTACATCAATCAAAATAATCAATAATCCATTCATATCTATTGTAAACTAAATATTATTGGAACATACAACCAAAGAAATTAACAACTAATTACCCATAAATTGGAAACAAAATAACCAAACACATTCATTGATGATCATAATTGATGTTGTTCTTATATTCAAAATTATCTGACAAAAATAAAAGTTGGATTATAATTATTTATATAGACTTGGGTAAGGGGTCACCTCATCCTCCAAGCTCATGTAAGGTCATTACATGTGATAGTTAGAACCTAAGTTCTAACTATGTTCTAAAATTGTATAAGAGTCTTCTTATAGTTATCAATTTAAGTCAGCCTCTACAAAAGTTATGAAACATGTGCATATATATAAAGACAAAGGATATTTCTACAAATATATGAACCATTTCCCAAAACTATACATGCCTCATTTTATAGGTTTTGAGAACAACTTGTTGATATTTTAGATTAGCTTCCTTCAAATGGAACTCAAACAAAATTCCAAGACAAGTATCAGTTTTGCCAATGCTTGAGAACCAGTGACACTTGTGTTAAATATGACTAACCTTAATAAATTATGCATTGCATGTCACTTATGCCTTTTACAAGATAAAATAATCCTTTTTAAAATGTTATACGATCTTAGTTACCAAAGGAATATAACTTAACTGTGAGACCCAGTGGGTGTCGATAAATATTTGCCAAGTGTTGAAAGATCTATTTCCATAAAAAAAATGTTCATGACAATAACTACAAAGGGCATTTCCATCAAAGAAAATACCCATGGAAAAAATCTCATAATACTTATGTAAAGACCTATTTTCACTGGATAAAATGTCTAAAACAATTTTCCTGAAGACCAATTCCATCAAAAAAAATGTCTGAAATAATTTTATATATGACCAATTCCATTAGAAAAAATGTCTGAAATAATTTTCCCAAAGACCAATTCCATCAGACAAAATGTTAGAAACAATAAATTCAGGGCAAAAAGTTTGAAAGAATTCTTTGAACTACTTAAGTCTTAAACATCTACATAATTTTGTCCATAATTCCATGGCATTATTTTTACTATCTTTTGAAATGTATTTTTGCCTTTGAGACACATGTTAACACCTTATTGATTCTTATTCTTTTGAATAATACTTATAGGACTCACACTGTCAAATCTTCTACATGATAAAACATGAGTGTGTTGCTTGACAGCTTCTCAGGGCTTTTACGCTCTATGTACTAGGCTCCCTCACTTCATTCAATCAATTTTATTAGGCTCCCATGATGGTGAAACTTGTAACTCTTGTGGGGATTTTTAGGTCTTTGACATTTCAAAATTACACTCGCTTCGTTTGATCTTTGGTGTGTGATTTAACACACACTGTTACATCATGATCCATAGGGTTGAGAGAGATTGGTTACATAGATTAAAATCTTTGAATTATTATGCTTCATCTTGTACCATTTGATTAAATTTTCCCAAGTAAATTTGGGTCATTAATTGTGATCTAGATAGTCAAATGTGATTGACTCCACTCCTTATACCACAATAAACTAAGTGAGCTTAGGCAATATAAAGGACTTAGACTAAAGTCTTAGACTAAGATTAAAATATAATAAATGGGGACCATGATAAAAAATAACCATGCATAAATATTATATCCTAAGGTTTGAGTTGTATTAACAAATATGATTAAGACATAGGCTTAGAATACATAAAAGAACTCATCCATTAATTTCAACCTTGTATAGAAAATTGAATCTATTAAAAAGGACTTTAGGCTAAATAAGTTATCCTAAGGTTTAAAAATGATTTTAATCATAAACTCAATTTAATCAATAAGAGATCAAGGGTTAAAATAAAAATTTAATTTAGAATTAAGGTGTAAAACCCTAGGCAATGTTCACACAAATGGACTCCATTAATCATGTAACCTGAAAACATAAGAATCCAAGGTTAGAAAATTTAGACAAGATTAAACTAAAATTATGTGTAGATATGGCAACCCAACCATGGTGTCAATGATATAAAAATAAAGATAATGTGTAAAACACTCTAATGGTACTTTGATCAGATGAATTTTCATGTTAAAGAAGGATTTTTCACAATTTAAAACAAGGGTCCCTATTTTTAGAAATGGGGGTGTGTTGCGTAAAACACCTTAAGGGGATTTAAGGGTTGTTTAAGGATGGGTTTTAGATGAGATCAGTTAAAGTGAGATACTAGTTACATGACCATTATATCAATGTATCTGTGAGATTTTAGTATGAGTAGGTGGCATGACAGTTTGGTGTTATCTAAGATGTTCCACCTACACCATGGGTGTGGTTGAGGAGTTCTCGAGTGCTAGTGAGGCTAGGTAGTGGGATAAGACTCATAACTATTGATTTGGTATTAATCCTAGTGATGGACTAAGATCTAATTATAGATATTATTTATGTAGATGATGTAGGAGTGGTTGATGACTTCATTATATGGTAGAGGTAGCATAGATGGACACCACTATTTCTAGGATTTAGGGATATCATGTAGGAGATATTAGATTTGGATCCATTATTATGTACCAAGGGATATGATATATTAATTTATATGGGTTGATGAAGATGCCAACATGTGGCACACATCCCCCTAAGTTAGTTATATGGGTCCAATATATCAGGATAATTATAAAACTTATGAAATTAGTGCATTAGGTAATGGTCATCCTACATTGAGATTAGGAGGTTACCCATCCATTGTTAGTTAGATATAATTTTATATAAACGAGATGATTATTATTATAAAGGAATCAAGTAATCATTGAGTCTTTCATTGTAATAGGATATTAGAGGTTATCCCCTTGAAGAGATATTGTGGAGTTATTCATTCCTAAAGGGCGATTATCCTATGTCTACATATATTGAATATTTGGGCATCTTGACTTACCAATATCTATTATGTTTATCTACATTATATTCTTCATTATTTCCAAATATTATAAGTGTGGATCATACCAAGTGGTATAAGAGTTTTGACTTGGGTAATTTGTGTGGAATGAAACCCTAGATTTGTGGAATAATTAATATATTACAATTAGTTACAATTTTTTTCACAATTTTTTTATTGTATATGGATAATATTTAAATTAAGCCATAGTAAAAAATATAGGTTTAATGATCAGTATTGAAGGATTTATTGATATTTTAAGTTTTGTAATAATTTTATCATATCATTTGAAATATAGAAAAAAAATCTATGAAATTTTCAATGATAATTTATTATAGTATAGGGTAGATATAGTCAAACTCTAATAATTTTTAAAACTTTTTTGAGTGATTTACTGAGATTTTATGATTTTTCATAGATTCACTCTATAGGTCAAATGTTCTGGAAAAAATTCACAAAATTTTTCGTAAAGTTTCAATGTCATACTAGTAATATATAGTAAAAGTTTTGAACTATTTGAATCAGTTTAGAATGAGTTATTTATAGTTTAGGGTATTTCATTAACCCTAGATTGTTTTTGTGAATCATGAAGTTGAAATTATTTTTAAGGTAGGATGATATTGATGGTAGAGAATGGTGGATCATTTTTAAGGAGATTAATACTCCAATAATTTTGTGGCAAACATGATTGTCTCTTTCTTTGTTTGGGCCTATACAACATTGGTTTAAATAGTTGATCTTTACACAAAGGTATTCTTCATGGGAAAAAATGGAATATGTTTTCCTATATTGATGGGATATAAAAGAAGAAGAAGAAGATGAAGAAGAGGAAAAAAATAATTCTAGTAATTAAGAAGAGAATGGAGATGACGAAGAATAAAAATTAGTAGAAGAAAATAGTGAAAATGAGGAAGAACATGCAAATGATGAAGAATAAGAATAAATCAAGTATAATGATAATGATGAGAGTACATATAGAGTACAAGGAGAGGTAAAGGATCTCAAAGAATAAGATGAATAATTGGATGATAAGGGTTTAAATAATTTGGCTCCAAATAAATCTGAATCAATTTTTCATTTTCATTGATGCATTCAAAAGAATAAGGTTATTGTGTCCATAAACCTTACCAAGAACTATAACTTCATCAATATTAATGTGTCCCAACATCTACATGTTCAATCAAAGAATATCAAAGAGGTTCAATTATATGGGAAGAATATTCTAGTGTTTGAATATTTGAATCTTATTGTGGAAAAATATGTTTTGCATTTAGATTTTTATGCTTGGGGTATGGATGACATGGATATGGTTCTTGTATATCTATGGTTAGATACTTTGGGAACAATCAATATTAATGTTCAAAATAAGTTCATGAAGTTTTGGTATAGGAAAAATAAGGCCACTTTATAGGATATAATAGTTGGAAAGGCACAAAAAATAATCAAGGTAGATCATGGAGATGAGATTAAATCAGGCAAAGAAGAGCATGTGGAAGATTTAGATGAAGACATATATTAAGAAACATTACAAGCAAAGAAAAACACTTCATCTACTCAAGAGACAAGGGAACCACCAAAGTAAAAGGTGAAAGAGGTAGAAGAAAAGGTTGATAAGGTTAAAGTATTACAAAAATTGAGGTATATAAACACCCACATCATCATGAGAGGAAATAATCATGGATCCATATGATGGATTTTCATAATAATAGGCACTTTGGTTATACAAAAAATTAGAGTTCTAATAATTATGGCTATGCATG
>JARHVA010004521.1:562500-615000 GCA_037957365.1 Torreya grandis | reverse complement strand
AATTTTCTCTTCTTCCTGAGTTAGGGGTTTCTCTGCAGTGCAAATATGAGTAATAGTGACACTTTCTAATAGAGTCTTGACAAAAGTATGAAACACCTGAGAGGCATCTCTAGCAGTATCCCTAAAAATTATATGGTTGCACTCTTTCCATAAAATTCAGCTCAAACAAGGCAGATTTTGATTCCATAACTCAAGGAACCAAGGATGAGAAATGGTAGGATTCTAGCTAATAATGACTTCCATGAGGTCAAAATTATAGACCCACTCAATGCCAAAATTATTTAGGATTCTACCCTAAAGTTCCCATGCAAAATCACAGTGTATGAAAATATGAGAAACTATTTCCTCTTTTGAATAACACAAATAACATCTGTTGACCAAGGTAAACCCTCTCTTTTAAAGGTTGTCTTGGGTTAAAATTTTGTTATGAGTAGCAGCCCACCAAAACATGTTGATTTTTGGTATAAGTTTATGGTTCCAAACTTTTTTCCATATCTCCTTATTCTAAGCCTTAGGAATCAACAAATGATAAGTGGACTTAACAGAGAACCATCCATTCTTATCTAGCCACCAATACTATTCATCTTCTCTTGGGAAGAGAGGGATTCTGACCCCCTGAATCAACTATTGAATATCTAGAAATCTAGGAGAGAGATTAGGGCAATGAGCATAGCAGTCTAATATATTTTTCTAGCTCCTTATGCCATTTTTTTTGATAAAGGTGGCAAACTAGGGCCAAATCCTATATAGTCAAAAAAGACAAGAAGGCAAACAAACAAAAAATGCCTTCAGAGAGATGATGGTACAACCAAGAACAATAGACAAAAACAAAACACAAGCCATGAGAAGACCAGAGTCAGAGAGGTCTCCCCTTACATACCTATTGATTTGATAAGATCATTGAGTTTCTCATTCTCCATGTTGTCAGCATACCCAGTATTACTCACCACTTCCAGCATAGACATGTTTAGTAGAATTGTATTACAAAGCCCTTTGGTGAAGACCTTCTCTAGCTTCTGAATGTGGTCCTATAGGGCCCCAATTTTAGTTTTCCAATCAGTCTCATTCTCAGTGCCCTCACCAGCTTCCTCAACATACATTTTCCCCTTATTATTAGTAGTTCCCATAGTGTCAGCACCCTGCTCCTCAGTAACCTCAAAATCCCTAGTAGCCTGCTTCCCTCTAGTATCCTCTAAAATTTACTAGATCTCTAGCTCCTCAAACTCTTCCTCCTAGGTTGCTTCTTCTGAAGCACTTTCTGAATAATCAATCAGTCTGGCCTTTGGGGCTGATTTACCAGCAATCCACCCTGACCTTCGCACTCTAGAGGGGAATCCTTCCTTATTGATTTGGAAGGCTTGTGAGATTTGCCACCTTGGCCCCCCATGGCCCTACCCAAATTCTTATGGGTCCCTTTCGTAGTCTCTTTAATATTTTTTCCTCTTCATCAACCTTTCTCTTCTTGCCCTTCTTGCTCGCAAAGGAGCTGGGGGTATCAACAGGGGTCTTTTCAGGGTCATCAATACACCTCATTCCTAACAAGTCATCTCCTTTTGAATGATCTCCCTAATGTTTAAGGGAATATGAACACCTTGTTACCACACCCTCCAACCTAAAAATTGTTGCCCAAGGTTGGCACAAGCATTAGCGACCCCGTTGCCTTCTCTGTAGGTATGGGAAATCTCAACTTCAAAAAACTTTTGTAAAAGAAATTAGATATCAAGAATGATGTCTTTTAGCTTGATTCCCACATTTGAAGTTTTATTAACAACATCCATGACCATTTTAGAGTCTCTTTATATATTCAAGTTCCTTATTCCTAGGGATATAACTAACTTTAATCCCCGTAGTGAAACCATTGCTGTAGTATAGTTGCTACTCTGGCATCCAATTCCACCAACATAGATAGTAGACATCCATCCTTTATCATTACTTATAATTCCTCCTCCACTAGCTTTACCATCCAACTTGGATGCCCCATCAAAGTTGAGTTTCATCTAGTTAGGTTTGGGGGGATCCATTTAGTATTAAGTCTCTATAGTATTTTGGAGTTGTTATACCCTGGGATTTGGTTTAAAACCTTCCATTTGGCTATAATTTGGCTTTCAATTTGAGATAGGGGTTTCTCTACAACATGAATATGAGCTATTGTAACACTTTCCATAATGGTCTTAACAAAGGAGTTAAACACCTGAGAAGCATTTCTAGCAATGTCCCTAAAAATTATGTGATTGCGCTCTTTCCATAAAGTCTAACTCAAATATGGTAGAGCTTGCTTCCATAGTTCCATAAGCTAGGGATGTGTGAAGGTTAGGTTCCAGCTGAGAATTACTTCTTTAAGGTCAAAATTGCAGACCCATTCAATACCAAAGTTGTTAAGTATTGTGCCCCATAATTCCTAGGCAAACTCATAGTGGATAAAGAGGTGTGAAGCTGATTCCTCTTTTGAACCACATAGGAAACATCTGTTAACCAAAGTAAACCCTCTCTTTTGAAAGTTATCCTGAGTAAGGATTTTTTTATGAGTAGAAGCCCACCACCAAAACATGTTAATTTTTGGAATAAGTTTATGATTCCAAACCTTTTTCCATACATTTTTATTCTAAGCTTTAGGAATGAGTAGATGGTAAGTAGATTTGATAGAGAATGATCCATTCTTATCTAGCCACCAGTATTGTTCATCCTCCCAGGAAAAGAGGAATTCTGACTCTTGAATGCTCTACTAAATCTCCTGAACTCTTGAGAAAAGCTCAGGCTAGTGCACATAGCAATCCAGAAGATTTTTCTAGCTCCTCATCCCATTGTTATTTTCCATATAATCACTAACCCTATCTCCAAAAAACTAGGTAGTCAAGTCAGAAATCTCTCCATAGTTTCCCTATGTGATGAGAGCCTTTTCCTTTAACCAAATATCATCCCAAAATTTAATATGGTGGCCATTTCCAAGTTTCCATCTAATTACCTATTTGAGAAGGCTTCTACTTTTTAGCATTTTATTCCATATCACAAATCCCTAGGGTAATCCCATCTATTAAAGAAAGTTTGAATCACAATGTTATGCATGTATTTGGCATACATTATTTCCCCCCATCATTATTTTTATGGATCAGGTTCCAACTAACTTTTGAGAGAAGGGCTTTGTTCATGTTCCTGATGGACCCAATATTAAGTCCACCATGAGATTTTGGAAGACACACTTTTTCCCATCTGACTAAAGACATTCTCTATTTGTCCTCCACTCCCATCCATAAAAATTTCATTTGGATCTATTCTAGTTTCTTATCAAAATATGCAATAATTTTAAAAAGAGATAGGAAGTATGTAAGAATACCTTGCAGTGAAGCTGAAAGAAGTTGCAGTTTACTAGCACTGCTGAGTAGTTTCTCCTTCCAACCAAGAAGTTTCCTCTGCATTCTTTCCAAAATTCCATTCCAAAAATCCAAGAGATACCTCTTTGACTGAGAATGGGAGACCTAAGTAGGTAGCTGGCAGGCTAGCTTCAACACATTTTAATATATCAATGATTATATGTCTAAGTTCATTAGGAGTGTTGAAGAAATACACATTACTTTTTTGGAAATTTATCCTTTGTCCTGACTCTCTAGCATAATTATTTAAGATAATATTCCATATTCTAGCTTCAATCATCGATGAGATGCCAAATAAGATGGTATCATCCACAAACTTTTGTTTCACCATAGGATGAAGAGAGGAGGCAGGTTTGATGCCCACTAGCTTTTTTGAGGCTATATCTGCTTGTATGTATCTTCCTAGTGCCTTAGCCATAATGATGAATAAGTATGGGGAGAGAGGGTCTCCTTGATGAATTCCTCTCAAGGATGAGAAAAACTATCTAGGAACACCATTAACTAGCACTGATAATTTTGCATAAGAGACTGCGTTCCATAACAAGTGAGACATTTTATCATTAAACCCAAATTTTTAGATCACTTAGAATAGAAAAGTCCATGAGACTCTATCATTAGCTTTAGAAATATCAAGCTTGAGAGCCATCTCAAGGATTTTGCTCTTATCCATGGGGTGAATAGTCTCATGTGTGGTGATCACAGCATCAAGAATCTACCTGCCCGAGATGAAAGCTTTTTGATCAGGAGAAATAATTTTGTCTAGGAAAGGTTTAATCCTCATGACCAACATTTTAGTACATAACTTATACACAGTGTTACATAGACTAATGGGCCTAAAATTATTAAGGTGTGAAGGTTTTTATTTTTTAGGAACAAGTACTATGAAGGTATTATTAGCTTGTTTCAAAAGTTTACCTAATCTAAAAGAATCATGCACAACAGTCTTAAGGTCCGTTCCTACTATCTCCCAATATTCTTAAAAGAATATAAGAGGAAAGCCGTCAGGACCCAGGGCTTTAAAATCACCCATGGAAAATAAAACAACATGGAATTCTTCCTTGGATATAGGCTTTAACATCTCCATATTATTTTCTTTTGTTATCAAACAGGGGATTTTATCAATAAATTGATTCATAGGGCTATCGATTATATCATTATTATTTTCTTCTGAAAGAAAATTCTAAAAGAAAGCCCTAGCTTGTTCCCCTATCTCATTATCCTTGGTAAGAATGTCACCATTATCTAGGACAAGCTTAGTTATTGAGTTGGCTTTCCTATGATTCATAGCTGAGAGATGAAAAAGGGTAGTGTTCCTATCCCCCTCTTTAAGCCACTGAACACGGGATTTTTGTTTCCAAAAAACCTCTTCTCTTTCCATAAGATTCTTCCATTCTAAAGATAGGATATTCTCTTCTTCTAAATTTTCCTCAGAGTCATCCCCTTGATCTATCAGTTGCTATATATCCTTGAGTTTTCTCACTATATTTTTTCTTCTACTAGAAGACCTGCCCAAAGTTGTATCTATTCCATCCATGAACTTCTTGTTTAATGTGTTGGAGTTTCTTAACTATTCTAAACATAGGAGTACCTTGAATAGGAATTTTACACCATTGGGCCACCATTTGTCTAAAGTCTTTGTGTTTGTTCCACATAGCTTCAAAATAGAATGGGGAAGGTCTGGAATGTCCCTGTTCTCTCTAGTTGAGGAAGATTGGGTAGTGGTCTGACATGGTTTTAGGGAAATCCTGTGCCTACATATTATGATAATCCTTCTAGTTACATGATATAAGAAATCTATCTAATTTAACCTAAATTATTTTATCTCCTCTTCTTTTATTGGTCCAGGTAAAATTTTGGTTTTTTAGCTCTATGTCCAATAATCCCCAATCATTGATGAATTTAGCAAAGTCAAACATGTTGTCTGAGTAATCCATAGTTCCACCCTATTTTTTAGAAGGGTATAGAGGAGTGTTAAAATATCTAGCTAACATCCATCTAATGTTCTAGGGATTATTCATAAAACTACTAAGGTCTATCAATAATTTTTGTCTCAAAGCTTTGTTATTTGGTCCATAGATATTGATCAACGACTAGTTCAAAGATTTCATAAAAAAATTGGTAATCAAGAAGTGCTTATTATAAGTAATAAGAGACCCCTAGATTTTATAACTATTCCACATATTGACAATCCCCTCTAAAGCCCCTTCAGCAGGACTAATGCAAAAAGCTGCCTTAGGCCATATTTAGGTAGCAATTTTTGTAAAATTCTCCTCATTCATCTTGACTTCTTGGAGTAATAAAATATCTAATTTATTATCTAAAATGCAATTTTTAACTTCAAACTACTTTGAGGGACTATTAAAGCCCCTCAGGTTCCAAGATTACATTCTCATTTAGAGGGTTTGGGGGGTTGGTCTCCAGTGTATTCTATTTACCATTGGCATTCTCCCTAGCAATCTCTCTTTGTCTTGTTCCTCTAAGGGTTGGCCTCCCTTGTTTGGGATCAGTGCCAACATCTATAGATTTTTTACCTTTTCAATTATTTTTCTTTGGGGTAACCCATTCCTCCTATTCATTACTGCCACTTTGTCCTATTACACCTATTGCTAAGTAGTTTCCTACTTGGTCTCTAACTTCCAGAGCATGGAAAATGTCTGTATTTAGCTGTGGGTCTACTTCTCCTTTAGTGGGATTTTCTAGAGTTACTTCTTCCTGTCCAACTCTTAGAACTTTGCCTTCTTCATTGACTTCCTCTATCAAAAGGTTAACCATTGTTATTAGCCATATAATCATAGACTTTATCTCCAAAAAACTGAGTATCAATGTCAAAAATTTCTTTGTAGTCTCCTTACGTGATAAGAGCCTTATCATTTGCCCAAATGTCATTCCAAAATTTAATATGCTTGCCATTTCCCAATTTCCATCTAATCCCTTACATAAGAAGGCTTCTACTTTTTAGCATTTTACTCCATATCACTAACCCCTGGGTTATCCCTACTTGTTGTTGAAAGTTTGAACCATCTAAACTATGCATATATTTGGCATGCATGATTTCCCCTAATCATTATGTTTGTGAATCAGATTCTAGTTGATTTTGGAGAGAATGGCTTTGTTCATGTTCTTCATGGATCTAATATTGATGCCACCATGTGATTTCAAAAGACACACTTTTTCCCAACTGACCAAAGACATTCTCTATTTATCTTCCAGTCTTGTGCATATGAATTTTCTTTGGATATTTTCTAATTTGACAAAAAAATATGAAGGTATTCTAAAGAGAGACAAGAAGTAGGTAGGAATCCCTTGTAGAAAGGCTTGAATAAGTTGTAATTTGCCTACACTGCTGAGTAGTTTCCCTTTCCAACCAAGTAGTTTCTTCTAAGTTCTTTCCAATATTCCATTCTAGAATCCTAGAGATATTTCTTTGATCATGAGGGGAAGGCCCAAATAAGTAGTAGGTACATCAGCTTCAGCACAGTCTAGAATGTCAATGATTTTTTGTCTAAGGTCATTAGGAGTATTAAAGAAGTATGCATTGATTTTTTAGAGATTTATACTTTGCCCAAAATCTATGGCATAGTTATTTAAAATATTCTTCCATCTCTGATCTTCAATTATCGAAGAGATGCCAAAAAGAATGGTATCATCAACAAACTATTACACCACCATAAGGGGAAGGGATGAAGTAGGTTTGATGCCCACTAGATGTTTAGAAGCTATATTAGCTTGTATGCATCTCCCAAGTGCCTCTGCCATTATGATGAAAAATTAAGGGGAAAGAGAGTCCCCCTGACAGATTCCTCTTGAAGAAGAGAAGAAACCTCTAGGGACCCTATTAATTAGGACCAAAAATTTAGTAGAAGAGATAGCCTTCCCTACAAGGGAAGACACCTTATCATTAAACCCAAACTTCCTGATGACTTGAAATAGAAAATTCCATGAGACCCTATCATATGCTTTAGAAATGTCTAACTTAAGAGCTATATCAGGGATTCTATCTTATCCATGGAATGAATAGTTTCATGAGTGGAGATCACAACATCAAGGATTTTTTGGCCCAGGATAAAGCCTTTTTGAGCAGGGGAAATAATTTTTTCTAGAAAAGGTTGGATTCTCATTACCAACACTTTAGTGCAAAGATTATAAATAGTATTATAGAGACTAATAGGTTTGAATTCCTAAAAGTGAGTGGGCTAAAATATTTTAGGAACAAGTATAATAAAGGTGTTATTAACCTATTTTAAAATTCTACCTGTTATAAAGAAGTCACAGACAACAGCAGTAAGATCCATTCCCACTATCTCCCAATATTATGTTATGATCTCTATGATTTTTTCTAAATATATAAATTGGTGGTCAAACTAAGACTATGCTCTAATCTCTATGATTTTTTCCAAATATCTTAAATGGTGGTTGAACTAAAACCAATGGTGGCATTGGTTTCCATTTTTTTACCATGTTTCTATAAGCCGGTTGATATCTATGAAATGGTTGTCATATCTATTGAATTTGAGTATATGAGATCTCACATAATTAGGTGTCTTAGAAACCACATGGATCATACAATGAGTAACCAATAACTCTTTTAAAAGAACATCTTGGGATAACTAATGCATAGAAGAGTGTGACCTAGGAGAGTGTGGAGAAGGAGATATTGATGGCCTCTATTTTAATGATATAATTCCTCTATTAACATACTGGTCAATACGATCTCTGAGTGCATAATAGCAATTTTACCAATGTCTATTAATTTTGTGATAGTTTAAATATGGTTTGCTTCTTATCCTCTATGAATGATGTGATAGATGATGTTGAGTATGAGGAAGGGTGATCATTAAAATATCTAGTAATGTAAGTAATATATAATGAGGCATTTTTTATCTTAAAACTCTATGTCCCTCCTATGGTTGTCTTTTGCTCTATCCACTATAAGAGACTTTTTTTAAAGTGGATCTTTTCCTTTATTAAGTATCTTAATTGGTTATTTTTGTTCCACATTTTCCTCACTCATAGGTGGATTAGGTGTTTATACCATATTTGATGACTATGATTATAGGAGATCCAAATCCAAATCTATCTCTAAATCTTTCTCAACTAGTCCCAAATGTTTCTCTAATGCCTTAGATGTGTTACATTTATGTCAAAATGATTAGGATGTCTCATATGGTTATTTATATTTAATAGGGAAGATGATACCTCTATTAAAGATGTATTTTACCTCTAAATCTATCACCTAATATATCAATTATTTAATGTATGATTTAAATCATAGAATGTAATCACCCATTATTTCTAACTTACCCTAGTGAAGTGAATGAAACCTCTCATATGTGAATCAAAGTCCCTTATTATGTATGTGGTGTATGATAAATACATATTGTAACTCATTTTATGTATGTAGTGAACCATTGGGGAGTGAATGATGAATCCAATTTAATTCCTTACCCTCTAATGTTTTTGTAAATAACTATAAGAGAATAAAACTTCTAGTTGCATGTGCCATGGCTTTTCCATAAGCTTGAAGGTGAAATTATAGGTCTCCATGTCCACTTAAATTTGTTAATATTGGTATCTGAAACTACTTTGTTAACTTTTTAGTGAAAATTATGTGATAGATAGGAATGCCATATATTACATTGGAATCAAGGTTAGAGTGGTATGCTTTATTTGCAAACATTAGTTGGGTTACTTGTTGTAAATCACCCATAACATGCATCAAATATATTACCTCTTGTGAATGTATATTATCATCATCAAGGGGTTTATTTAATTCTTGAATCTTGTTATTAATTTTACCCATTAGTACATTACATAATGGACATTTTTTAGGGAGAGTTGGTTTGCTCTCTGTAATATTTGGAGGGGTGATAGCTTAGCCCAGTGAGAGGGAAATGGGATATCACCCTCATGGAGGTTAGGATGAGAAATACATTATAATTTATTAATGGGGGTTGATGGAGATTCATTAGTATATATTATTTTTTTAACTTTAAAAGAATTATCACATGATAATAGACTAGAAGATGCATTATTTTCATGTGATTCAATGTAAATTGTGTAAACTATGAACATAAGTAGAAGTTTAGTTGTTATTATTTGAAGGTATATTATCATTTGAACTGTAATTTGATAATAAATCAATTTGAACATGAGATATGGGCTAATTAGGGAGATAAATAGAAGGATTAGACTTGATGTCTTCTTCACCAAAATAATAGTAATCATCATTATTCAAAGGTTCATCAAAATCAAAGTTTAATTCACTTATAGATGCAAGATCAAAAGAATTTTAATTTTTATGCCAACTAAGAGGGATAATAGAATAATATTTTCTCTTTACTAATATGTATATATCATCCCATGTAGGTTCAATTCAATGCATATTTTCACTAGATATAGTGGAATGCATGTATGATCATTATTTTCAATCTTGGAGTCAAGGTAGAAGAAGTATAAATTATGTTTCTATTATTCACATTATGACATGTAGGATAATATTTATAGATATTTTAATTATCAAATTTTTTAAAAGTATCATTGTGTTGTGATTGGAATGTAAACTAAGGTGATAAAATAATTTCATTCCCTTTGGTTTGTGCATTGGTAAAAGGTGAAATATCATTTGTATATGATTTTTCAAATTGAATTGAGAAGGGTAAAGAAGATGAATTTTTATTTTCTATATTTATTAAATCATGAAAAATTATATTTAATTTATTGCACTTATATTGTTTAAATTTGAATAAGGAGGTAGAAAAAGTGGAAAAAAAGCTAGGATTACATTGTAATAAAGCACTACCAACTAGAGTTTCTTTTGACATTATATTGATAGATTGATTTTGAGAAGTAGGAGAAGAGGGAGAGGAGAGAGAATAAGATGCATCTAATCTATCTTTCTTAACACTTTCATTATCATTCTCACTGTAATAATCATATACAGTACTACAATAATAATTTTCATCATCATTCTAAATGAAATAATTATCATGTGTTGATGTGAAATCTTGAAAAAATTTCCTTTCATTCTTATAATTATGAAAAAATGTTATGAATTCATCAATTGAGTGAGGGGAAAGAGGCTTCTTGGATGTCATTTTAAACTAGCCAAAAAAGAGAATGTAAATAATAAACAACACACACAAACTAGGTATAATGTAAACTAACATAGATATGCAAAATATTTAGTTCACTAGATTTGAAAATTAGGATTTTATTTCAAACCCTAAAGGGTTAATATGATGTATAGGGACCTAGTATGTAGATATAGTGATTTTTAGGGTTTATAGACAAAATTTAAAGTGTATTAAATTTATAAAACCCTATTAGAGGACTGATTTAGATCATTTAGGTTGTGAAAAAATAAAAAAAATTATAACCTTAATTTAGTACACAATAATTTAGAATGCAAAACCTAAGATGGAACTAGGGTTTTAAGTAATACTCAAATTAATTCAATTTTACAAAATGTTTTAATTCTTTAGGAATTAGACATGTAAATCTTAGGTTTTTAAAGGGGCTCGGTATAGGTATAAATTTAGACAAATATTAAAAATAGATATACCAAGCTAATTTACATGAAATGTATGTAAAATAAGAAGCTTGACTTATTAAGAGTGAAATATGTGTTGTTAGAGGTTAGGTAGATTGGAATAGGTTTGGAGATCAGTTAGGAGCCTTTTGTTCTAGAACTAGGGTTGAAAAATTCCATTAGATAGCAACATGGTTCGGAAGAAATTAGTTTTGTAGTGATATTGTCTAAGTTATAATGATAGTATCCTTATGTCAAAACTCTGCTTGAGACTTCCATGGGTGTTGTGGGAGGGTTTTGGGACCTTGAGGTGATGTTTGAGATATTTATCCACTGTTTGTGTCACTTTTTTTCCAAATCTTTTACAAAATATAATGAACACCTACACACTTAAAATAATGACAAGATCAAATGCAAAAGTAAGATAAATGCTATGTTTTGGGATGTTACAATCATGTGATGTATAACCCCTATTATCATAATTTCTACCTACATTAATCCTAATGATAGGGATCTTAGATCGTATGTAGTTCTCCCTTAGGGAATGTTCATAATCAATGTGTAAGGGAACATACATAATCAACATGCATGGTATGCTAGATTGAATTTTTCTTAGGCCCTTATTTGATCAATCATGCAGTCTATCTATTATTTTTGAGTAATATTCAATGTATTGTGCTATATTATTAACTAATTTTATGTAATTATGTACCAAAGTAGTAAGTACTAGATGTAAAATTAGGTATGAACCTCTTTATATAGAAGTAAATTTGATTTCAATCTAAAACACTTGTTTTAAGGCAAAAAATATGTAAAATAAATATAAATCATAATATAAGTCTCAAGGAAGGGTTAGAAAAAACACATTGAAAAGTGACCTTTGGATAGTAGCATTCAACTTAGACACTAGCACACTACACTAGTGTTCTGGGAACACTATGTAAAATAGGGTAAGGGTCTCTTGTGACTAGGAGAGGATAACATAGGACCACTGGGGGTGCTATAAATAGGGAGAAAATTTCATAATAAATTTCAAAATACATAAAATGACCACGTGAACAAGACTCACATTCATCACAAAAAATTCCCCATAAAAGAGCAACAAAATACATAGTACTTGTAGTTGCTTAACCAAATTAGGATGTGTATAGAATCACTCTTCGCATAATTGACCTCTTAAAGTAATTAGATCCCAATAAGTCATGTGTTTAATTAGACTTAATTGATTCTTCCTCCTCCTATTCTATTGAAAAAAGTTTCAATCACTTGTCTAAGGGTTTATTAATAGAGGTATATGGTCTGGGTTCTAATCACCCATAGTGTTTTCTATACATAGTAAAAAAAAAGTTGGACAACACAAAATGGGACATCTATATGATGAAAATTTATATCATCCCAAATTGGGCATTTGTTGATCATTATTTAGCCTTAAATGTTAGTACATGTGTAATACTAATTAAAAAAGTACCCCACAATTTCACCATTGGATATCTATCTCATTTGAGATCTTATATTATCTATATTTATTTAAATTAAATTAAAACCCATTGAACTTTTAAAATATTTCCATATTCATTTTTTGAGCTATGTTTATCTATATAAGTTTCATTGCATAGGCTTTTCCCAAAGCCACAGTCCCAGATTTCAAGTTAGAAATATCACGTAAGACTTTTGGTTTCATAGGTAAGTGTTTAATTACTTGTGTGGGTCTTTTAAATGGAATAAAATTTTATTTATTTCACAATTCTTGGAGCTATTAGAGGTATTATGCCTATCAAATCCATGGGAAATCTTGGAGTTGTCAGAAGTGCTAAACTTGTGAGATCCATGAGAACCTGAGCCAATGAGGAAGTGACATGTGCATCCTACCTCCCATGTAATTATATTTGTTAGATCCTTATGAGTTAAATGATATTTTAAAGGTTATAAACTTTTTAGATCCCTAATATCCCAACAAAATGATGAAGTATCTTATGCCTCCTACCACTCATGTAGTGGTAGACTTATTATAACCCTAAGAGGTCCTAGAGTTGTCAAAGGTGTTATAATTATTAGATCTTTAAGATCCCAAGACAATTAAGACACACCATGTGCCTTGTATGGTTATTATATTGTTACACATTTTAGATCCCTGACAGGTCCTTGATTTTTCAAAGTGGGAATCTGAGCGAGTATAAAAGTGTCATGTGTTATTATATACACTCAAGTGGTAGGAAGTCCTATAATTCCTTATGAAGGTCAAAATAAATTATGGATTGAGAATATTGATCCAATGATATAATTACATGTGTATATATATCATCTAGGTAGCCAATTGAGTATGTATATCTATTAAGACATAGGACTTCCTATTGTGCCAAGTTAACATAGTACTCATGAAGCCCACTAATCTTATATTTACACATGGATATATATAGAGTCATTTATAAGGCCACAAGGGAAAGATGGGAACATGCTCTCCATGATACTCAAATTTATTAATTAATCCAAAGGAATATCATGGTATAACTAATCAAGGTGTCCCATCATCATCAACTAAATATAATAGCACTAGTTTTGAAAATAGTTAATTAATGCCAAATTGGGAAATAGATAACTAGGAATCATGCTAACAACTCAGATCTTAATTCACATAATGTGATCCCACCAAATCCATTTCCATGGAATTTAATTTAGAGATATATAAGGTCTCTTGAGATTGTCTTCACATTTTTAGTTGTATGTGCACTCAAATCATTCTAAGCCTTTTACAGAAAATTAACCCCAAAGCCTAGATAATACCCTATGCTAAATAGTTATATGAATGAATCTCACAAAATTTAGAAATGGTTGGTCCATCCTTAAATCCTAGACTAGATCCAAATTATCAATACATTTCTTTCCTATAGGGAATAACTTGGTTTAATAACTACAATGATATATTTAAGACAATCAAGGATATCTAGAAATTAGACACATATGATGAGGCTAGATTTGATAAACTTGTGTATGTAGATGAGCTCATCACTATGATATAATTATAACTCTACATAAATATATCCAAAACTTATGGTTCCCCCAATCTTGACCTATTCCACAACCTCCTACTCTCCTCCCAATGCAATCATGATATTATGAGGTCACCAAACACTAGGTTTAAGATCTTAAGTATCTTTGGGCCTACATTCAAACATTATTACAACATCATAGAGTAAACCATGGAATTTGATAAGAATTTTTTGGATTCTTAGATGTAAACCTATAATATATATGATATCTTTAGGGACTAAGTTGACAACTAGGACCATTGGGTCAATAAAGAGGATCGTGATTTATACATAATTAAAACCTTTAGGGAAGGTGTAAACATGGGCATACTCCTTCCAAACACTTTTATGGGGAAAGATATATAGTTAAAATTAACATTTACTAGGTTCCCTCTCTCAATGTCATATTGAAGGGCAAGGAGGTCTAAAATTTTGGGAGAATCATGAAATTCAACCTCATTAGATAGGTGAATTGGTATTGTGTAAGTGGTGATTTATACATGATGTCATATATAGAAAACCTTATCTATTCCACCTTAGAATTACAATATTTATCATTAATTTCAATGTATGCTGATGGGATCCATGGTTCATGTAGCATTATATAAGATCTACATCCACCATTTTAGGACCCACATCTGAGACACATGTGAGTAATTTTACCTAATTATGTATCATGCCATCAATGCAAAACACATTTTGAGTCTCATAAATGAAATATTAAATTCATTACATTAAATTGGTGCAAACTATTATTACATGGATATTACCATAATCATATTATAAGTAATCTAGAGCACTCCTCTTTTGTCACCATATATAGTCTTAGACTACCTCACATAGCAGGAGATCACCTACCAACTCATCCAAGGTGTAACTGGCCATAGCCTTCAGCAAAACTAGAGGTGGTATCTACCATTATTGATAATAATAGGGTAACAAAGCACAAAATATTCCCCCACTACAAGTTATGGATAAACATAAGGACTCATATAAACTAGGAAAAGAAAATAATAGGTAGTGGGATCCTAGTAAGGTAATGTGAGCTTATATGGGGAAGAACTAGGTGAAACTCAACATCATGTATAACCATGAGGCCAACCCAGATGATGATCTCCATTTAAACCTTTATAATTATCTATAGGTAGGTTCAATATTGAATTTTTTTCCTCCTAAATGATCAAGCTCCTGCTCAACTAGTTTTTGAGGAATAATCCTCTCCTCCATACCAAGAGCCCCCAAAAACAACTATTGAGGTCCAAAAAATATTAATGGGATTTATAGATGTATCATGTAGGCATTATAAAAAAATACCAATAAATTAGCCTCAACATCCATTATTCTTGTACCACTTCCCTAGATAAGGCAACCCTAGATAACTTGTGCTCTTAATTTTGATAGTAGATCTCAGTACATCCTAACTAGGCTCTAGTTTGAGCCTACCCACAAATAGTCTACCCAAATTTTAAGAATTCCCACACAAATATTAGAATCTCCCTTAGGTTTTACCATCCTCTCACAACCTACCCTTTCTTCCCTCCCCTATTCAAATGATTCCAAGTTCTTAATTCCTCTTTTCTCCATTGGTTATACTTTTTCTTCACATCCTAGGTGCCCAAGTCACCTTGATTCATCCAAAAGCCCAATTTTATCCATATTCTACCCAAATATCATATATTTCACCCTAAATGACTCTTAATATAACCTCACATATCAATTTAGCTACTAGTAGAGGTTAAATTCCAAATGCTCCTATATTTTTAGAGGTACCGATAAGTGTAATTTACACTATAATAATGGGTTATCTAGGTATTTTTATCACTCTTTTTAATCCTACTAATATTAGTTCTCATACCACATAATTGGGAACAATAATATTTTTTTATTTTCCACAAACTTCATTAAGGGTTACTTCTACTCCTAATACTACTGCTCTAGTGATCGCACACATATAAATCCAATTAAGAGGTTGAGTAATAGGCATAAAGTGGTTTCTCCAGAACAACATGTAAATCCTTAAAAAATTCCTAAGGCCCCCTCTTTGGATTCTCTTTCCCTTACCCTAATATCTTAATAATTTGGCTCTGACTAGCCAATTTCTTAGTTTATTCTAAATACCCAACTCTTGGGAACCAAATCAGTGGTAGTCTCATATGTTCCCTTGGGCCTCTTCTTTCATGACTTTTTCCTTTTTACCTATTATTCCCCCTTAATATTCCTTTCCATTAATCCTCCCCAAATACTCTTTCCTCATTCATCCTTTCCTATACTTTAAAATTCAACTACCACCACCCCTCTTATGTCATCTTCTACCACCTTAGGAGTTGTAGTTGAGTAAGCATGGATTGGGACCAATGGATATCTAAGTTCACAAGGAATAGATATGTTATACAAAGGGGACATAAATTTATAATTATTTAACCAAAAATTAGGGAGGATGAAAAAGGTGCTCACAAAGACATTTACTTAGAAAGGAACCTTGGTGCATGAAGGACTAAGCATGATCTTTTTCCCCTAACCAAAGTGAGGACTCCAAGTAGAAAAGAGAAGATATTAGAGGACCAAGTAATAGTTATATAAGCCACTAATGAGATCTATAAATTATTATGAAATATCTTAAGGAGTAATTTAGGGATATTGAGTCCCTTATTAGGAACACCTTGCCTATAAGTTCTGTTGTCCCCAAAAAATATCACTCATTTTTGGGACAACATTTGAACTATTTTGGTCCTATAGACCAAAATTGTCTCTTCCCTTTCCAAAATTTGTCTTGGGCTTCACAAGAATCTACACACTCTACAGGCCTAGTTCAATGGGCTTTACAAGTTGATTTCTACGGACTTGGTTTCTACAGACTCTGTAGGTAGGTTCATTTCTATAGGTTTAAAGGCTTTTACAATCAGGTTCAATCAAAAGAATTAGTTTCCAACACTTAGTCATTTTCAGGGTTGGTTCAACATCTTGGTTCAATCAAAAATGTCCATTGGCAAGCATCTAAACAAAGATCTAACCATTGAACCATTAAATCATTGAACCTTGAACCATTTTGGTTCAATGGGTTCAACAAGTTCAAAGGTTCAACATCATCAGCAAGAGTTAAGCACATCATCAAGGTTTAAAGTTCAACCGCTTCAATTAGTTCAACACTTTGGTTTAACCAAGCAGTTCAATGCTTCGGTTCAATCAAAGGGTTCATCAGCTTGAACCATCTTGAACCAAATTGGTTCAAAGATGGGTTCAAAGCATGGTTCAATAAGTAGTTGGTTCAATCAGTTGGTTCAAGCAGTCAAGTGGAACACAAGAAGAAAGTGATTGAGCCATTGAACCTTTGCACCATTGAACCTCAGTTGGTTCAATCAGTTGGTTTAAAGGAATGCCCCAAAGCAAAGAGACCAAGTGCCCTTGCAGAAGGTAGTGAAGAAAAGAAGACTTCAAAAAACAAAGGAATGAACCATTGAACCATTAAACCTTGAACCAAATTGGTTCAATGGGTTCAACGGGTTCAATGAGTTTAATGGATTCAAAGAGATCAAGGGACTTAAAAAAATAAAGAAGTAATTGAACCAGGAAAGTGATTGAACTAGGGAAGCAATTAAACCATTGACATCCCCGTGGACATCAAATTTAAGATAATGAAATATCCATCAATTTTCAAATATAACACAGACCTTGTGAACAAATTTAGTGACTAGCTAAAGAGATAGCCCGAGAGCTCAGATTGCACAAATAAGGACAAAATATAGCAGAAGTCACCACATGTCCCTTGTAAAACTCAATGAAAAGCCTGAGTGTCAATGTCTACCATTTCTTCCTTTTGTCTCATTATTGAGTAAAGATTGTGGTGGGTCCCAGGTGAATTGTAAGTTAAGCAAAACATGCCAGGTTTCATCATTTGCATGAATTCAAATGAATCTCACATAGTTCTATAGTGTTTCTACAATGTGATGGAAGCTGCCACATGTCATTTTTTGTAATACATTCAAAAGGTGTCCAAAGCTTCTACAAGTTCAATGGATGCTACCATGTGTCCCTAAAAAATTCATAGATGAAAATGCCATGTGTCCTTACATGTTTCATAGTGGATGTTTCCACGTGTCATCCATTGAGACATAGTATCAAAGCAGCAGAACCTACCACATGTCTCTCATCAAATGTAGTGGAATCTGCCATGTGTCATCCTCCATGAGAAACTAATATAAGTCCTGAAGACTTTTCAAAGGTAGCTAAAAACTTAACAGAAGCTGCCACATGTCATCCTCTATAGGATTCTCAAAATGCAATCAGAAGCTACCACATTTTCCATTATAACTTCATAGAGAGTGACAAGTGTCTGCACCCATGATTCTGAGTTTCTAATAGGTTTCAAAGCCTCTATCAATAAACATTTCTTAGATTCCCATAGAAGTTTCCATGTCTCTTCACCTATTTAGAAGTGGAATATGCCACATGTCAATTGTTAAAGACCAGTAGAAAGTGACTAAGGAATAGAGCATTAAATTGAATCTAGGACCTGATTCAAATAACCTAAAAGGAAGGAATTATGAAGAAGGACCAAGAACATTTGTGCATCAGATATGTTTCTAGAAGTAGATTGCTAGGTAGACATTGAAGGATGCAAACATTCAATGGCATGACCTATTTCTCTGCATTGATAAAAGAAAATGGGCAAATGCCCTTAAATTCTAGCATGTCTTCTTAAAATAATTCAATACAACATGATGTGTTACTATTCCCTAGTCCTTCTTGAAGAGGCTATATAAGGGACTCTCTTTTATTGTAAATGGATCTCTTTTTGATAATTAGAATGAAACTCTACCCAAATTGAAAGGCACTTCTGAGACTTTGAGCTCAGTTTGTTGATCATATTTTGTTATTGGAATAAGAAAGTAAGTGATTTTTTAGACTTTGTGCTGTGATATCTTTGTTGTTGGGGAAATTGTTCTTATGTTTGTTTACTTAATATATATTTTGTTCCTTTAATTCAACAAGTAGAATTAGTGATAGTAGTCAGGAAGGTGTCCTGAAGAGTCAACTATGGAGAGACTTTGTGCCCCCATAATTTCCTTTAGTGTGTTTTCTTTTCATTTCTGTGTAAAGGACCTTGGGATGACTTTGTGCCCTCATTGTCCTTTGTATCTTACTCTTGAGAAATTCAGGTGAAGACTTTGTGATACATCTCAAATTTTTGGTTATTACATCCTTTGCTACATTTTGAATTTACTACCAAAAGTATTCTTGTGGTTTGTTGAATAGTACTTCTAAAAGAAGAGGAGTGATGTCTGTCATTTCCCTTGAGTTTTTCCTTTGATTTTCACGCATCATCTCTAAAGAATAAGAGATGGATGGTTTGTCCTACCCTTGAGTATTATTTTTTGTTTATATACATATATATCATATCTATAGGGAACCTCCCCTTAATGAGAGGAGGGATCAATCTCCTTTTGATGTGGTAAACCTACACATTTGGATGACTAATCTTCTTACTTTGGTTGATCAGACCTATTTTTTTATTAGTATGTTGATTGACAAAATATTCAACCAATAATTTTTGGTGACTCTACTGGGGAAGAGCAAACCACTCTAGTGTTTTCCCATTGTTAAAATTTTCCTTCTAGCCTCACGCAATAGTTTTTGGCAACTCCGCTGGGGATATACCCATTATCTATTTATAATCTATCCATTCACCTCCACAATAACTAGGAAAGAATGCACAGTTTAAAGCCTCAAGCTTTAACTAAAGTAGGGTCAATTCTTTTCATTTTGGTTCATAATTTGGAAAATTCAAGGTATACATGAAGCCAAAGGGCTAAATGTATCATTGACCCTATATTCGAGTTGGTATAGTAAAGAGATTTTGATCTATTTCCTTCACCATCTCATCTCCAATGAACCAAGAGCTTCCCTCCTACTAAAGTCAAATCTCCATTTCTAGATGAAGTATCCACTTCTACTATTGATAAAGCTTTATCAATAATTACCCCTCTGAGATTTGTTATCCCTCCTTTTCATAGTCCTACCATGGCAGTTCAAGGCCCCTAGGGTAATGATTTTGGTCCTCTCAATCTTACTCCACCTCTACATGAGCTTCCACATAGTTCAAGGAAGAATTTCCCCAAATTCTATTGTGATGGAAAAATTCATCCTGATGAGCACATTGCAACCTTCAGCATAGCTTGTGGAGTAATCAGAATATGATTTGAAGATGTAGCAGTCAAAATTTTTGTGGAGACACCACAAGGTGCTACTATAGATTGGTTTTATCATCTATAGGCTCAGTCAGTGACTGATTGGAATACTCTCAAAGATAAGTTTGAAGCCAAATTCAAACCTGCAGAAGATGCACATGAACTTTTGGCTTAACTTACATAGATGAAGAAAGAGCCTTATGAGCCTATGAGAGACTTCATAGCCAAATTTGATAAATTGAGAAATAGAATTCTTGTAATTGTTTGGCCTATAGCTGAGAATCTCAAATGATTTTTCATTAATTCTCAGTTACTTGAAGTGAGTTTTCTCTTGAGACGTGTTGGTCAAATATATCTTGTTGTAGCTCAACGTTTGGCCACCGAGGTAGAAGATGATTTCATCTTAGTAGGGAAGATAAGAAGAGATCCAAATAAAAATAGAGCTTCATCATCTTCTAAATATTCATCTACAAGCACCATAGATCTAATGGTGTAGAAATTGGAAAATGAGTTACTTGTTCTCAAAAAGCAAATGGCTCAAGGAATGTCTTCTACTCCTTCTTATAGAAGGACATTCCCAAATTAGTCATACTAGGGCAATGCTACTAGGAATCAAGGGTAACAGAATTGACTTCCTCCCCCACAAGGGAAACTTGCCCTAGAAGCTCCTCCAACCAATTCAGCAATGGGATATCTTGATGTAGAATCAGAGTTCTCTTTCCAGCCTAAATTGAATAAAGAAAATGATGTTGATCTCCTTGAAGACAATAAAAAAGAATCAATTGGTGACTCCCACATTGGTTTCCTAAACTACCAAGATGAACCCGTAAGCAAAGGAGAAGCTTTTGATGTATCATTTGTAGTGTTTACCAAGTCTAAGAACCAATCAGTCTAACAAGCTGATAAAGGAAAGATAGAAGACCAATTGCAGCTAGAAGTCATGATTGCTAAGTGTGGAACCATTCTGCCTTTTCAGTCAAAGGATCTGGTAATCACCTAAAAGGCAAATACATCAATTTCACCTTCCCCTTCTACTTCAAATTTTCAAACCAGCCCACCTCCCATCCCTCGTAAAACTCAAAAAGTTGAATTACTTTTCTCTATACCTAGCTCAATTCAGCCATTTGACATAATCGATCATGTCAAAAAGACAAAAATACAAATGTTTGAATTTGAATATTTGCAGTCTAATCCTGATCAATTAGATAAGTTGATCCAATGTGTTAAGAACCAAACCATCCCTACAAGACAAAAATCTAAAAAGGTAACTCTTCATTCACCAAAGAGCATGCCCATTCTAAATAATCTTGTTATTACTCCTCCAACTTCTCCTAGAAAAATAGAACCTTTCTATGTTTCCTTGTTAATTAATGGCCACAAGCTAAGTAATTATATTATAGACTCAGGTGCATTTGATAATGTCATGCCTACTAAAGTAGCCGAGTTTCTTGGTCTCACACTAACTAAGACATTTGGGAGATGTTTCTTCATGGAGAAAAAGCAAGTACCATTGCTAGGGCAAATCAAAGATGCCTAATTTGCATTTTCAGCCTTTCCAAATAAGAGAATCAAGATGACTGTCTTGGTGGTTGACGTCCCAGCATCTTATGGCATTTTACTTGGACAAAATTTTTGTAAGGACATGAGAGGAGAACTAAGCATGGATCTATCTGAAGCAATAATCCTTGTACAAGGTGTAATGAAGAGGTTACTCCCTAAAAAGGAGGCAAAATATGTGGTCACCCAAACATCAGCCCCTGAAGCTTAAATTCTTTTTGAATCCATAGGTATGGGTAACTACTTTATATCTACATATGAAGTACATGAAACATCTGATAAAATTCTTGAAAGTATCAACCTAGAGATCAATTCAACTAGAATAAGAGAAGAACTAGTAGGTTGTAATACAAATGAAGAAGGACCCTCCCTCTCTAATGAAAGAAAGTCTAAAGAAAAACTAGTATCTGATGAGGTTTAGACTTTGAATTTGATGGTAGCTATTCCTCTACTAGTTCAGGAGTTGGGATTGTGTTGATATCTCCTCAAGGAGATATGTTTCCTTCATATTACAAATTACAATTTAGCAACACTAATAATACAATTGAATATGAATCTCTATTGCTTGGAATGAAGGCTACTCAAGACAAAGGCATCAAGTTTCTTCATGCCAAAGGGGATGCTAAATTAGTGGTTTGTCAAGTGAGGAACTTATACCAAACCAAGAATGAAAGATTACGCCACTACTGTAACTTAGTTTGGGACCAAATTGAAAGCTTTGATGCTTTCAACATTTTTGCCATACCCAGAGAGTCTAATGATAGAGCTGATGCACTTGTTATTCCAGGAACTCTCTTAGTTTCTCATTCAAATTTCAAAGAAGATAGGTATACTATTGTGCTAGTCTATAGACCAAGTGTTCTTGACAATGCTGATTATTGGCAAGTATTCAATGATGATCATCAAATCATTACTTTCTTGGAATGAAAAGACAATTTTGAACAACTACATTTTGAAGGTAGAGAATCTCATAAGAATGAAACAGCCTCTGAATCTAGTTTAGATATAAATGAAAATTTTTTATAGTTAAAAGGAAATAAAATTCCCAAAGGCTTGGTTTCTCTTGAAAAACTATTTGACAAGCATGATAGATTCATCAAGCAACAACAAACAGATTCAAGTTTTTCTCAGGGATTTAATCAAGTGAATCTGACCACTGAAGAAAATCCCAAGATGGTTAACATTGGTAAGTGCTACACCATTGAAGAAAGATTCAAGTTCACCTCTTTACTCCATCAATACATGGATGTCTTAGCATATTCTTATGAAGACTTGAAGTCTCTCAGACTAGATGAAATCTGCCATGACATTCCTCTCAAGGTTGATTCAATGCCCTATAAGCAAAAATATAGATAATATAATCTAAAAATATTAGGTACTATTCTCTCTAAGATACAAAAAATGATAAATGCTAGAATCATCTTCCCAATCCATCATTCCACATAGATTGCAAACATAGTACCTGTAAGGAAGAAGAATGGCAAAATTTGCATTTGTGTAGATTTTAGAAATTTGAATCAAGCATCTTTAAAAGATAATTACTCTTTGCCAATTATGGATCAAGTGCTTCAAATAGTGATAGGTTCTGAAATGTTATCAATGCTAGATGGCTTCTCAGGATATAATCAAGTTGAAGTTGGTGAAGCAAACCAACACAAGACTGCATTCACCACACCTTGGGGTACATTTGCATATAAAAGAATACCTTTTGGTTTAATAAATGCTGGTCCTACCTTTTAGAGAGCAATGGATCTATCTTTCAAAGATGAGATTGGTAAATTCATAGTGGTATATCTTGATGACTTGACTTTCTTTTCAAAGTGTTGGTCTAATCATGTACACCACTTACAACAAGTGTTGGAGCGCTGTTGCTAGAATGGTATTTCCTTAAATCATAAAATGTCTATTTTTGGAGTAACAAAGGGGAAACTCCTTGGACACATTATGTCAAAAGAAGGCATAAAGATTGACTTAGACAGAGTCAAGTCTATTCAAGAGCTTAATTTTCCTATAACTAAGAATGATGTTCATTCTTTCTTCAGAAAGGTGAATTTCTTAGAGAGATTCATCCCCAAATTTGCTGAGAAGACTAGACACATTATGAACATGACAAAAGGGAAGACCATCTTCAGTTGGACTAAAGAAGGTAAATCAGCATTTCAAGATATCAAAACTACCATTGCTCATGCCCCTACCTTGGTTTGTCTAGATTACAACAATGATTTCATCATATACAACTATGTGTCTAAACACACTCTTTCAACAATTCTTGTTCAATAAGACAAGGAAGGTATGGAATCTCCTATCTCTTTCATGAGTTGACCTCTCAAATCCTATGAGATGAAGTATTCAAATGTAGAGATACATGCTTATGCATTGGTGAAAGTAGTCAAACATTTCTACATCTATATTCTAAATTCACACACTACTACCTTAGTTCCTGACACTACAGTCAAGTCTATATTAACTCAGCAAGAGTTTGTCACAAAAATAGGTAATTAGATTACAAAAATCCAAGAGTTTGATCTAGACATCAAGCTAACAAAGCTGGTCAGGGGTAAAGGCCTATGCCAATTAATTGTTGACAATATGTCAAAAGACACACAACGTGAAGAAACTGAAGTGGAAAAGATAGCAACAGTCCTTTTTGTCTCCACTACCAATGAATGGTATTTAGGTATCACTCATTTCCTTACTTATGGTGAATGCCCTACTCATTTGCCTTACAAAAAAAGGAGGACTATCAAGTTGAAAGCTGCCAATTTTGTCCTTTAGGACAATAACTTGTACAAGAGAAACATAGATGGAGTATTCCTTTGTTGTGTAGATAAAGAGCAACAAAACTAGATTTTGAAATCTTTCTATAATCTAGCCTGTGGAGGACATTTTTCTACTCCTGTGATTGCTCACAATATTCTACAAGCCAGGTATTACTGGTCAACTCTTTTCCAAGATGCACATAAGTGGGTGAGAAAATGTGAACTCCTTCACCAATTTGTTGGAAAACCCAAGTTAGCTGATATGCCTCTCAAGCCAGTGATCATAGAAGAACCTTTCCAGCAATGGGGACTTGATTTTATTGGGACAATAAACCCATCTTCAAGTGCTAGACATGATTATGTCCTTATAGCAATTGACAATTTCACCAAGTGGGTAGAAGCAATCCCAATTAAGCATGCTACTTCAAAAGTTGTATGCAACTTCCTCAAAGAGAATATCATTTCCAAGTTTGGATTTCCAATTAAAATTATTACTAACAATGCAGCTTATTTCACCTCCCAGGAGATTACACAATTTTATTTCCATTATGGAATTATACTCTCTCACTCTTTTGATTATTTTCCATAAGGGAATGGACAAGCTGAATCCAATAATAAGAACCTGGTAACTATCATCAAGAAAATAGCAGATGACAATCAAATAACATGGCATAAAGCATTGGTTGATGCTCTATGGGTAGACATAATCACACCAAAGAGGGCAATTGGTATGTCTCATTTTCAACTTCTTTATGGTATCAATGCTAAGATACCAATCACTTTAGAATTGACAGCCTTGAAATTGACAAAGGTAATTGAAGTCAGACATATGAAATTTTTCTTGATAGAAGAATCATGTGCCTGACTAAGCTAGAGGAATAGAGAACCATGGTGGTGGATAGAATTGTTGCTCATCAAAGTCTGGTAAAGAAACTCTTTGACCAGAAGGCCAGAAATCATGATTTCTAGATTGGGTATCAAGTCTTGTTGTGGGACAAAAGGAGAAAACCAAAGGGGATGCATGGAAAGATTGACTCCCTTTGGAAAGGCCCATTTATAATTCATCAGCACATTGATGAAAATAGCTTCCTACTAAGATATCAAGATGGCACACTCTTTTCTCTACCTCACAATGGGAAGCATCTGAAACACTTCAACTATTGAAGTATCAAATCATTGCATCTGTATATATGTATATTTGTATAGTTTTTAATTCTATTTTATTTTGTTTGTTTCCATTTTTGATGCCTTCCATTTCTAGGCAGCATGACTCTGGAGCCCAATGGTACACATGAAAACACTAGAGATTTTGGATTGTACTCCCTTCAATTATTTTTGCAATTGATAGAAGTTCCCTAACTGGAGCCAGCTGTTGTCCCCCAAAAATATCACTCATTTTTGGGACAACATTTGAACTATTTTGGTCCTACAAACAAAATTGTCTCTTCCCTTTCTAAAATTTATCTTGGGCATTCAAATTCCTCATTTTTCAAGCTTCACAAGAATATATAGACTCTATAGGCCAAGTTCAATGGGCTTTATAGGTTGATTTCTACGGACTTGGTTTCTATGGACTCTACAAGCAGGTTCATTTCTACAGGTTCAAAGGCTTCTACAGATGGGTTCAATCAAAAGAATCAGTGTCTAACACTTATTCATTTTTAGGATTGGTTCAGCATCTTGGTTCAATCAAAAATGTCCATTGGCAAGCATCTAAACAAAGATCCAACCATTGAACCATTGAACCGTTGAACCTTGAACCATTTTCATTCAATGGGTTCAACAAGTTCAAAGGTTCAACCTCATTGGCAAGAGTTAAGCACTTCATCAAGGTTTAAATTTCAACCTCTTTAATTGGTTCAATGCTTTGGTTCAACCAAGTGGTTCAATGCTTTGGTTCAATCAAAGGGTTTATTGGCTTGAACCATCTTGAACCAAATTGGTTCAAAGCATGGTTTAATAAGTAGTTGGTTCAATCGATCAAGTGAAACACAAGAAGAAAGTGATTAAACCATTAAACCTTTACACCATTGAACGTCAGTTAGTTTAATCAGTCGGTTCAAAGGAATGCCCCAAAGCAAAGAGACCAAGTGCCCTTATGGAGGGCAGTGAAGAAAAGAAGACTTCAAAGAACAAAGGAATGAACCATTGAACCATTGAACCATTGAACCTTGAACCAAATTGGTTCAATGAGTTCAATGGGTTCAACAAGTTCAATGGATTCAAAGAGATCAAGGGACTTGGAAAAATAAAGAAGTGATTAAACCAAGAAAGTGATTGAACCAGGGAAGCGTTAAACCATTGACATCCCCGTAGATGTCAAATTTAAGACAATGAAATATCCATCAATTTTCAAATATGGTGCAGACCCTATGAATAAATTCAGTGATCAGCCAAAGAGATAGCTCAAGAGCTCAGATTGCATAGATAAGGACAAAATACAGCATAAGTCACCATGTGTCCCTTGTAAAACTCAGTGAAAAGCATCGAGTGTCAATGTCCATCATTTCTTCCATTTGTCTCATTATTGAGTAAGGACTGTGGTGGGTCCCAAGTGAATTGTAAGTTAAGAGGAACACACCAAGTGGCATCATTTGCATGAATTCAAATGAATCTTGCATAGTTCTATAGTGTTTCTAAAATGCGATAAAAGCTGCCACATGTCATCTTCCATAAGACATTCAAAAGGCATCCAAAGCTTCTACAAGTTCAATGGATGTTGCCATGTGTCCTTCAAAAAGTCACAAACAAAAACTCCACATGTCCTCACATGTTTCACAATGGATGTTGCCACATGTCATTCATTGAGACACAATATCAAAGCAATAGAGCTTGCCACGTGTCTCTCATAAAATACAATAGAATCCACCACATGTCATCCTTTGTAGGAAACTAATATAAGTCTTGAAGACTTTTCAAAGGCAGCTAAAAGCTTAGCGGAAGTCACAATGTGTCATCCTCTGTAGGATTCTCAAAAGGCAAGTAGAAGCTACTACCTTTTTTGTTGTAACTTCACAGAGAGTGATAAGTGTCTGCACTCACGATTCTGAGTTTCTAATAGGTTTCAAAGCCTCTATCAATAAATGTTTCTCATATTCCCATAGAAGTTTCCATGTGTCTTCACCTATTTAGCAGCAGAATGTGCCATGCATCAATTGTTAAAGACTAGTAGAAAGTGACTAAGGAATAGAGCATTAAATTAAATTTAGGACCTGATTCAAATAACTTGAAAAGGAGGAATGATGAAGGACCAAAAAAATTTGTGCATCAGATATGTTTCTAGAAGCAGATCATTAGGTAGACATTGAAAGATGTGAATGTTCAATGGCATGACCTATTTCTCTGCATTGAGAAAAGCAAATGGGTAAATGCCCCTAAATTCCAGCATGTCTTCTTAACAGAATTTAATACAACATGATGTGTTACTGTTCCCTAGTCCTTCTTGAAGAGGCTATATAAGGGACTCTCTTTTATTGTAAATGGATCTCTTTTTGATAATCAAAATGAAACTCTGCCCAAATTGAAAGGCACTTCTAAGACTTTGAGCTCAGTTTGTTGATCATATTTTGTTATTGGAATAAGAAAGCAAGTGATTTTTCAAACTTTGTGCTATGATATTTTTGTTGTTGGGGAAACTGTTCTTATGTATTTTTCCTTAATATATCTTATGTTCCTTTAATTCAACAAGCAAAATTAGTGACAACAGTTAGGAAGGTGTCCTAAAGAGTCAACTGTGGAGAGACTTTATGCCCCCATAATTTCCTTTAGTGTGTTTTCTTTTCATTTTTGTGTAAAGGACCTTGGGATGACTTTGTGCCCTCATTGTCCTTCATATCTCACTCTTGAGCAATTTAGGTGAAGACTTTGTGCTGCATCTCGATTTGCTAGTTATTACATCCTTTGCTACATTTTGCATTTACTAATAGGAGTATTCTTATGGTTTTTTGAATAGTACTTTTGAAAGAAGAGGAGTGTTGTTTGTCATTTCCCTTGAGTTTTTCCTTTGATTTTCATGCATCATCTCTGAAGAAAGAGAGCTGGATGGTTTGTCCTACCCTTGAGTATTATTTTCTATTTATATACATATATAACATATCTATAGGGAACCTCCCCTTGATGAGAGGAGGGATCAATCTCCTTTTGATGTGGTAAACCTACACATTTGGATGACTAATCTTCTTACTTTGGCTAATCAGACCTATTTTGTTTATCAATTCACTTTTTGACAAAATATTCAACCAACAAGTTTGATTAGCAAGATGAAATCATCACTCTTTTAATTATTTTTAGACATCATGGAAGTGAATAGAGCTATGTATGAGAGTAAATAGATTCTCAAATGATCCCAAAATTACTTGAATGGGATCATTCATTTGGATATCAAGTACATTAAGATAGCCACTATAATTGACAAGGGGATGTTCTAAGTGTTGAAATTGATTCCCCTTATGAACTTGAACTTATATCAGACTTTCATAAGGGGAATGAAGACCTCCATTAAGGATTCACTGAGTAATGATAAAGATACCAATAATCCATTATATAATAGCAGGTACTATATCTTTTCTTACTTCAAGGAGGTTATCATCTTTGTTATTTTTCATTTAGATGGCACTTTTCTCAAGCAAGACAAATTTAGGGTCCATTTGGCACATTTTAATAAGGATATAAGGATAAAGTTAGATAAATACAACAAGTTTGGATCCAATTATATTTTTTAACTCACCACCTAGTCTATAGGTATCATTAACCAATTCAATAGAGGGAAGGTCTCATTGGAGGCTTCCCTCAATGTGTACAATAGGTATTGATTCATGTAGAAATGATCTTTTAGGAGCCACCTATCAACCTATATAAAGTGTACCTCAAGGCTATCTTAGTTTACAAATAATTAGAGGCTCATTTTAGTGCTTGGAGGCAACTAATATGTGGTATACCACTAAGCTTAAGATAAATATATGGGTGCTCCCAATATGGATTGTGTTATCAACCTCTAGGTTCCCCTTCTCTCTTTCTTGTCTTTTCTAGGTCTGTATTTGAAATTATTGGGATTTTATAACTATTTTGTCCATGATAAAAAAGAGTGGTATATCATGATACTAGGATATGTGTCCTATCTTTCTTTTATTTATGTTGTCATGAATCTATTTTGTTAGGTTCAACACTTTTGTAATTAAACACTAGAGATCAATATAATTTCTTGTCTTTCTTCTCATTATGTATTAATTTTTCATTATTGTATTTCAAATTATTGATTTCATTAAAAATATTAATGTTAGTTAAATTAATCATGGATTTTCTACACGTGTTTTCAATAGCTATAATGAGTCCAAATCTATTCTAGCTTGTTCTTTAAATTCATTCACTTTCTTTAAATTTTCAAATATTTATGTGTGGTTAGAAATAGGTCCAATAGGGATTTATTTATAAAATTATTCTATAACTAATCATTCACTTTCCCCTTTGACTCCTTTCTATATGTGGTTGAATTATAATATTTCATGAAACTTGACATACAATACTAAACCTATATCTAGGCACTTTCTCATTTCTCAAGCATTAATGTTATTTAGTAACTTAAAGAGATTCCTTTTTTTTCTTACCCTCTTTTAAATTTGATTTTTATTTGTGTCAAGTGATCCTTTTCCTTTTATTTTAATTATTTAAATTGAATTAAAGTAGAGATCAACTAGTAAAATTTGGTGCAATTGGTTTAGTTAGTGGTAATGTTCTATGTTAGTGAGAAAACAAGAATTGGATGTCTAGTGGTAGTGTTTCATCTCTTGGACATCTCTTCCGAGTATAATATTTAATGCATCCTAATACATGCAACTCATGCTCTAGATTATCTTAGTAACAATTCTAAAATGAGAAGACAAAATACCCTAATTATTCCTTGACCTTACTTAGTGAATCTAACTAAATTATGAATTTGGGAGTGAGATCTTAGACCAAACAACACCACTTCACCACCCTAAAAAATTTATTAAACAATAATTGACCGCTTCCACTTCCAAATCTATCATCATAACTCTACTTAACATTATCACCATCTAACACATTAGATAACTAGACCATAATATTTGTAATACATATAGACTTAGGGTCCACATATTACAAATTTTCAGTCATACATGGACCTCTAACTTAAACAATCCCCCCTCATTATTGAAGAAAATGTATCAAAATAGAAGGAAGTGTAGTTTCCCCTAGGTCACCTTGCTCATGACACCTACATACCAATTGACTCCTTTAGCTAATTTTTCACTTGCTCATTTAGCCATGTCTATCCCTAATCTACCACTCTCTTACTCCCTTTGTGTCTTGAACATTTTTTTCCTTGTTTACCCATTAACATATTCCCCTAGGTCCCCACATTATATGTAAACTTCCTCACCATCCAAATCTACCACCACCATGTTATTTTTAGGATCTAATTAGATGGAAATAATTTAGATCACTCAAGCCCATAGAGAAGAAATGGTGATCATCAAGTAACTCAAGGTAAAAATCTAGTTTGAAAAGTCCTTGGGGAAGATAAAGAGGATGCCCAAAATGAAGGTTGTATTGGCCATACAACCATTTACCATGTTATAAAAGAAGACCTCTTATACCTAACTATAATAAATAAGGGTAGGTTAAGTGAATGATATGAATGGATTAAAGACCTTGAGTTAATAATTGAGGTTATAGGAGATGTGGAAAATAAAATTATGCAATTAATGAAGTATAACATATGGAGATTAGATACCCAAATGAGGTCCATAGTCTCATATATAATTATTTATAAATTGAAGGGAGCCTTAAAATAATTACATGACCTATTAATAGAGTTAAGGAAAAATATGACAAATATAACTCCATGGCAAGCCTAGATAAAATGGTTTCATGAGCATATATCCTCAACTTTGACATTAAATTATTATACTTAGCTAGGTATGTCAGTAAAGAGTTATTCCCATAGTTAGATCTCATGATTCCTAATGACATAGTGACAAGACAAGGCTAGATGATCCATATGAATACTTCACTTAAATAGTGGGATGGAAAGATGAAATTAATGATGAGCCATTTTGGCAATACCATTCTTCCAATCATGTAACTATTATAAGATGTAGGGATTATGTCTCTTTTTAGTATAGATGTTAAATTCAAATCATTCATGGAATTATTTATCAAATTTTATAACTTCATGAAATAATTTATAAATAAATATAGGGAGGTAAATAACATAAATAAATGAGTAGGTTATAAATCTATTTGGTTATAATAAAGAGAAGGATAAAAGAATAACTGCCATGAAGTTAACAATCTGCACCCTCCTCTCAAATCAAACAACTCAATTAAACAAGACCAAGGTATTTTTTAGGAATACCATAGTCAACCTATCTAATATTTATGCATATTATTAGGTATGTAAAAATTTTATGTGAGCCTAGTATTATAATTTAGTCACAGTGCCATAAGTTGGACCTTCTTAGACCAGTGTCCCTAGTCCCACTCCTCTAGGTGACATAGTTCAACCTAGTCCCATAGGGTCTAGTACTTAACTCACACATCCCAAAGAGACATAAGTTCACTAATGATTTAAGTCAAGATATATAGTCCCTAAAAAATAAATGGCCTGAATATAAAGGACACAAATAGTTAAAGGGAATATACCTTAATGTTATACATAGATCAAATATTATTTTAAAATGGTTAAAATTATCAATATAAATATCTAATGATTTAATAAATTTATGAAAATTTCATGATAATATCATTATTTTATGATTGATTTCTAATTCTTAGTTTAGTTTTATTGTTATTGTACTTATGGACCACGATATGAGTTTGGATAATTATGTTTATGTTTACTTATGTTGACAAATTATATAATATGACTAATCTTTATGATTTATCTCATTTATCCAAATGGTCATACAAGATGTGCTTACTAATAATCTCCATGATTATTTATGTTTAAAATTATATTATAGAGATCATACTTATTATAATTTTTCTTTAAAATCCTCTTCCCTATTAGTTATGATTGATAATTAGGAAAGGCTAACTATCTAGGGGAAGATCCTCATCTATAATTTTATTTTACTCATGAGATTAATAATAATACCAAGTACTAAGAACCCTCATTTTCCCCCTAATTTATCCTCCATTATTGTTTCTTTTTTCCATTTATCTCACCCACGAGAATACTAAGTTTATACTATTAAATTTTATGACAATAAGAGCAATAGAGATATTTAATATTGATTCACCTTGTTAAAAAGGTTTTAAAATATTCTAGTATTAACATTTGCATGACTTCACACCTATTTTTAGTAGGCTACATAGGAGATACCAATACCTACAACTCATACCCTAGACTATTCCCATAGTTCTAAAATGAGAGGGTGAAACACTTGGGAACTTTTGGTGTGGGTAAACTTACCATAAAATATTTTCCATAATATTTATATGGATTGAAATTTTTCCACTTCTCAATATTATGTTTTTAATTATTGTGACATAGTTTCCACTAGATGAAAAACCTATGAACCACATGAAAATTATAAGAAATAAGGTGAGCTCACTCACTCTAATACCATGATGAGGAGTAATATGAATATATTATATATAATAAATTAAAATATTTTCCCAATATCATCCTAAGAATAGGTGAAAACAAGCTATGGTTGTCTATGACATCATGATATAACCCCATGTAGAATATCTTCCTTCCCTTGTAGTTTTTCATATAGTTTGGGGAGAAACAATTTTTGATTCCATATTTCATTCCTCATACACCATTCATGGTATATCTACTAACATGGTAGATCTCTTTTGTAGTGCACCTAACAATGTGCTCATATTAATGACAAAATTAATGAAACATCTAGTGCATCCCAACATGCCAATCAAACCTCTAAATCTAACCAAAACACACTTGATCCTAACTAGGTTATCTTATAATAAATTAATGAAATGAATACCATTCAATCTTTTAACAACACTAAAATAAAGTAAATACACAACCAACCTATACATATGTATAACCTATCGTCCCCAAAAAATGACTCCTCATTTTTTAGACAACATATGACTATTTTGGTCTTGCATGGCCAAAATTGTCCCTTCCATTTCCAAAAATTCATTCTAAACATTCAATTTCATCAACTTTTTGGTAAAAGGATTATTAGGTTCAATTAGTTCAAAGGCTTCTATAGGTGAATTCAATCAAAAGAACCAGTTCCCAATGTTTGGTCACCTTCAGAAATGGGTCAGCACTTTGGTTCAATCAAAAAGGGTCTATCGGCAAGCATCAAAATGAGGATTAAACCATTAAACAATTAAACCTTGAACCTTTTCAGTTTAATGGGTTCAACATTCAATTGGTTCAACACAATAGGTTCAAAGGTTCAAAGACTACCTTAGTTATGAAGAGAAACACGTGCAACAGAAAGAGTCAAGCAGATGTTGCCAAGTGCCGTCAACTGAGCCCCCTTATGCTTTGTTTTTATGAATTGGCAGATACTGCCACATGTCCCTCTCGAAGCTTGTTGGAAGCCTCCAAGTGCCAACATCTATAGTCTTTTCCCTTCACTTCACTATTTTGAGCAAAGACCATGGTGGGCCCCAGGGTGAATGATTAAATTGAAGTGAAAGCTGCCATGTGTCTACACTCAAATGACTTTAAATTATTTAGACCATGCCATGTGCCCCATGTAGATAATGGTGCAAGCCAACATGTCATCGTCTACGAGAGCTTGACTAAGCCCCAAAAGTTTCTACAATATCTCAAAGGCTTGAGAAGGTAGATGCTGCCAAGTGTCAATAGTGGAAGATGCCATGTAAGATTCAGTGGAAAATGATGTATGCCACATAAGATTCAGTGGAACTCACCACATGTCAAAGTATGGGGCACACTCAAATACAAAGGCACGCATGAAGCCAAGAAATTCTTTCAAACATTTTGTCTAAAGGAAATAAAGGTACCAATGGCCCTCTAAAGAATCAAATATTAAAGGCCACTTGGAAGATCTCGAAGGGCAGATACCTTTGCAGAGGAACACTCGACACATGAAATTAACCTTTTTCAAGACCCCAAAGGGCATGTTCCCTTTGAAAAAGATTTAAGTCTCAAAGGGTAGTGAAAGCTGCCAAGTATCACAAGTTGAGACACAATTTTGAATGAAGCCTCAAAGCACAAAAGCAATCACGTGTCTACATCTATGCCACAGTGGAAAGCAGTCATAGCAAGTGAGAAAGACACAATGGAGTTGCTAAGATGTGTGATGGGCCCACCAATGTTACAATTATTGCAATGAAGTATTTTTTGATGCTAGCAGACTCATGGCATGGACCTAAATGCATCTAAAGAGCCTAAGGCTAGGACATAGAGGAGGAAGAGACAAAGAGGGAAATTTAGTAAGAGATATTTCTAGTAGATGAAGCAGTTTGCTAGGTAAATATTTAGGGCCTCCAAACATTGAAAGTGCCATCTATTTGTCCACTTTGAGATAAATGTAGAATAGACAATTATGTGGCTAACAGGGGAGGGAATGAGTGATTCAAGCTAAGGAGTGGACAAAGGGGATGAACTAGCACACTACAATTAAAGCAGCCACCCTATTCTAGCATGACAAAATCAAGAATGCATCCAAGGCATTAATGTACTGAATGGATCACCTCATGGGAAAAGGTGCCAAGCCTCTCTCTACCTCTATATAATGCAATATTTCATATTAGTGTGGGGGAATTTTTTCATTTTTTCACAAAAGTGAAACTCTACCCATTTTGAAAGAAGAAGATTGAGACTTTGATCTCAGATTGTAATTTCATTTCATTTTTATCTGAATGAGAAAGCAGGTTGTTTACAGACTTTGTGTTGTTTTGGCTTGTATCATTTTAGAAGATCATTCTTACATCTATCTTTTGAAGGTGTTCTTATTCATTTAATTTGGCAAGCAGAATTAGTGAAAGTAATAGGGAAGTGTCCTAAAACCAACTGTGGGAAGACATTGTTCTTTCACATTTGTTTTCAGTCTATGTTTTTCTTTCTTTTTGTGTTGAAGACTCTGGGATGACTTTGTGCCCCCATTATCCTTTGTGATATACTCTTTGGGAAGTTGAGGTGGAAAATTTGTGTTCTATTTCATCCTACTGTTACTACACCCTTTGGTTATTGGTTACTTTACTATCTGAAAAAAACTCTTATTGTTTCCTAGAAAAACACTTCTAAAAGAAGAAAAGTGCCTTCAATTTTTGCACTAGGATTTTCTCCTTTGTCTATGTGTATCATCTTTGAAATAAGAGAGATGGATGGTTTATTCTTCCCCCATGTGTTATTTTCTACTTATTTATATTATATATAGCTCCTACATATCTATAGGGAACCTCCCCTTGATGAGAGGAGAGATTTGTCTCTTGTTGATGTAGTAAAGTTGCACACCTTTGCTGACCAATCTTCCTGTTGTGGTTGATCATACCTATTTTGTTGATCAGTACACTGATTGACAAAATATTCATCCAACAATTTTAGGTGACTCTGTTGGGGAGGGACAAGTAGTTCGAAGCCTCAAGATTCAAATTTAAGTAAGGCCAGTCCTTTTCCATTTTTGTTTCACAATCTGGCAACTCAACGCTATACCAGAGGCTAAAATTCCCAAGGTATTGTTAACCCTAATTTTGAGTTGGTGTAGCAAAGTAATTTTGAGTTTTTTCCTCCATAACCTCACCTTAGATGAACTAGGAGTCTTCCTCCTAGCCCTACCAGGTCACCACCACAAGGCAGAGCTTCTTTTTTTGTTGCTAACTGAGCTTTGCCTATCCACACTCCACCTGGATTAGTGATCCCACTTTTACATAATCAAATCATGGCTCAAGGCCCCTAGGGTAACTCTTTTGGTCCACTAAATTTAACTCTACCCCTACATTAAATTCCATGTAGTTCAAGGAAAAATTTTCCCAAATTCTTTAGTGATGGGAAAATTCATCCTAATGAACACATTGCAGCTTTTAGCATAGCCTGTGGTGTAATAGGGGTGGAATTTGAAGACATAACAGTCAAGATGTTCATGGAGACACTACAAGGTACTACTATAGACTGGTTCTACCACTTACAGGCTAGATTAATGACTGATTGGGACACTCTAAAAGACAAATTTGAAGCCAAGTTTAAGCTTGCAAAAGATGCACATGCCTTACTGGCCCATCTCACTCAGATGAAGAAAGAGCCTCATGAGCCTATGAGGGATTTTATTTCCAAGTTTGACAAGGTGAGGCATAAGATTCCCATGGTCACTTGAATAACACCTCAAAACCTCAAATGCTTCTTCATCAACTCACAACTACCTGAAGTGAGTTTCTTACTGAGACATGCCAGACACATAGACCTTGCTACTGCTCAGGACTTGGTGACTGAGGTAGAAGATGACCTTATCTTGGTAGGAAAGATAAGGAGAGAACCTAATAAAGGTAAATTCTCTTCATCTTATGAATAGTCACCTACAGCCACCACTGACCCAATGGTGCAAAAGTTGGTAAACAAAATGCTAGCTCTCAAAAAGTAAGTGGCACATGGGATGTCATCTACTCTTACATACAAAGATATGCCCAAGAGGACATTTTAGAATCAGGTGTACCAAGGAAATGCTGCTAGGAATCTAGGATAGCAAAATCACCTTCCTCCTCCATAGAGGAGCCTCACCCTCGAAGCACCTCCAACTAACTCAACAGTTGGATATCTTGAAGCTAAATCAGACTTCTCATTCCAACCTGAGTTGAACCTTGAAGATGATGTTAATATCTTCACTAAGGAAGAATAATAATTAGCTAGAGACTCCCATATTAGTTTCCTAAACTATCAAGATGAACCTAGAAGTGAAGGCAATGCAGTTGAGGGGTCATATGTTGTACTCACCTAGTCCAAGAATCAATTAGTTCAACAAGATGATAAAGAGAAAGCAAAGGAGCAACCTCAACTGGCAATTTTAATTGCCAGGGATCCACTCTTCCTTTCTAGCCAAAGGAACTCATGATCATGAGAAAGGTAAGTACCCCAAATGCTCCTACGTCTTCTACTTCAAATATGTAGTCTAGTCCTCCCCCTTTCAAAAATCAAAAGAATGAACTTCCATCCTCTACTCTTAGCTCATTTCAGACATTTGATATCATTCACCATATAAAGAAAACTAGAATTCAAATGTCTGAATTTGAATTTTTGTAGTCCCATCTTGAGAAATTATATAGACTAGTTCAATGTGTTATAAACTAAAACATCCCTATTAAACAAGCAATTCCCAAAGTGACACATGATCCTGCCAGGATTGCACCCACCAGGAATAACCTTGTCATTGCTCCCCCTACTATTCCTAGAATAACTAAACCTTTTTATGTCTCATTGTTGATAAATGGACATCAGCTAAATAATTGCATCATTGATTCTGGAGCTTCAAACAATGTCATGCTTGCTAAAGTAGCCAAATCCCTTAACCTCACATTGACCAAAACTTTTGGTAGATGCTTCTCTATGGAGAACAAGCAAGTGCCTTTGCTAAGACAAATTAAAGATGCCCAATTTGTGTTTGCTACATTTCTAGATAAAAGAATCAAGATGATTGTCTTGGTGGCAGACGTCCCAACATCATATGGCATCCTTCTTGGGTAGAATTTCTACAAGGATGTTAGAGGTGAATGGAGCATGGATTTTTCAGAGGTGAAGATTTTGGTCAAAGGTGTTATGAAGAGGCTACTCCCTAAAAAGGAAGCAAAATATGTGGTTACCCAGACCTCAGCACCTGAAGCTCAAATTTTATTTGAGTCTTCAGGCATGGGTAACTACTTTTTGTACATAGATGGAGTTCATGAGACATCTAAGGAATCTCTAGTAGATGATATCTTGGAAATGCATTCAGTTGGAACAATAGAGGAATTAACTAATCACAAGGCAAGTGTGGAAGTATCTCCACCCCTGGATGAAGAATAATCCAAAAGAAAATTAGTATCAAATGAGGTATGGATTCTTGAATTTGATGGCAGCTATTCTTCCACTGGTTCAAGAGCTAGGGTTGTGTTAATATCTCATCAAGGAGATATTTTCCCCTCATCTTATAAATTTCAATTTAGCAACATGAATAACATAGTTGAATATGAGTCTTTGTTGCTTGGATTGAGAGCCACTCGAGACAAAGGCATCAAGCTCCTTCATGCTAAAGGAGATGCCGAACTAGTGGTTTGTCAAGTGAGGAACCTATATCAAACCAAGAATGAAAGATTGCATCATTATCACAATCTATTCTGGGACCAACATGAAGACTTTGATGCTTTCAACATCTCTATAGTTCCCAGAGAATTTAATGATCAGGTGGATGCACTAGCAATAGGTACACAATTAAGCTAGTCTTTTAGCCAAGTGTACCTAATAATGTCAGTCATTGGCAGGTATTTAACAATGACAACCAAATCATTGCCTTTTTAAAGCAAAAAGATGGCTTTGAATGGCTGCATTTTGAAGGTAGTGAACCTCAAAAGTGTGAAATAACTCCTGAGTCAAATGTAGACACGGGTGAGGAGTTCTTGGAACTCAAAGGGAATAAGATTCCCAAAGGCTTGGTTTCTCTTGAGAAGCTATTTGATAAGCATGATAGATTCATCACACAGTAGCCAATGGATTCAAGCTCATCTTAGGAGTTTGATCAAGTAAATCTGGGAACCAACGAAGACCCCAAGATGGTGAACATTGGGAAATGTTATACTTTTAAAGAGCATTTCAAGTTTACCTCTTTGCTCAATAAAACATGGATGTCCTAGCGTACTCCTATGCTAACCTAAAATCACTCTGACTTGATGAAATTCAACATAGCATTCCTCTCAAGGTTGATTCAACACCTTACAAGTAAAAGTCTAGGCATTATAATCTAAAAATATCAAGTCCTATTTTATCTGAGATAAAAAATGCTAAATGCCAGGATAATCTTCCCAATCCATCACTCCACATGGATTGCCAATATAGTGCCTATAAAGAAGAAGAATGGTGAAATTCACCTTTGTGTGGATTTTAGAAATTTGAATTAGGCATCCTTGAAGGATAATTATCCTTTGCCAATCCTGGATCAAGTGCTGCAAACAATAATAGGCTCAGAGATGTTATCAATGCTAGATGGCTTCTCAGGATATAATCAAGTCGAAGTTAGTGAAGTAGACTAGCACAATATCGCTTTCACCACACCTTGGGGCACATTTGCATATAAAAGAATGCATTTTGGCTTGATAAATGCTGGTGCCACCTTTCAAAGAGCAATGGACCTTGCCTTTAAGGATGAGATGGGCAAGTTCATTGTAGTTTATCTTGGTGACTTGACTTTCTTCTCTAAGCATCACCCAAAGCATGTGAGCCATTTGTAATAAGTGTTGGAATGCTACCACCAGAATGGCATTCCCTTAAACCCCAAGAAGTTAGTTTTTAGAGTAATAGAGGGGAAACTTCTTAGACACATTGTGTCCAAAGTAGGCATAAATATTGACTTAGATAGAGTCAAGTCTATCCAAGAAATTTTTTTGCCCATAAGCCAGACTGTTGTTCACTCTTTCTTTGGAAAGGTGAATTTCTTACAGAGGTTCATCCCTGAATTCATCAAGAATACTAGGCACATTGTAAGCATGATGAAGGGAAAGGCTAACTTTAGTTGGGCTAAAGAAGGCAAGTCAGCTTTTGAGTATATCAAGACTACCATTGCCCATGCTCCAATTCTAGCTTGTCTAGACTATAGCAAACAGTTCACTATTTACAGCTATGCTTCAGAACATATGCTTTTAGCAATTCTAGTTCAACAAAATAAAGAAGGTATGGAATCTCCCATTTCTTTCATGAGCTATCCTCTCAAATCTTATGAGATGAAGTACTCAAATATGGAGAAGCACGCTTATGTAGTGGTGAAGGCCGTAAAATAATTTCATTTCTACATCCTCAATTCTTGAGTTACTGCCTTGGTCCCTAACACCATGATGAAATCTATACTGACTCAGCAGGAGTTTGGAATGAAAAGAGGTAATTGGGTTGCAAAGATCTAAGATTTTGATCTAATCATCAAGCTAATAAAGCTGGTACGTGGAAAGGGGCTATGCCAACTAATCACTGATAACAAGCCAAGAAGAACAGAGCATGAAGAACTAGAGGTGGATGACACACCAACAGTCCTCTTTGTCTCCACCACGAATGAGTGGTATTTAGGTATTTCTCATTTCCTTACTTATGGTGAGTTTCCTACTCACCTATCTTATAAATAAAGGAGAACCATCAAGTTAAAAGCTGCTAATTTTGTCCTCTGGGACAACGGCCTATACAAGAGGAGCCTTGATGGAACATTCCTTCACTTTGTGAAGGCCTTCCATAATTTAGCCTATGGAGGACATTTTTTTACCCCTGTGACTACCCATAAGATCTTATGAGCTAGGTATTATTAGCCAACTCTCTTTCAAGATGCATACAAGTGGGTCAAGGGATGTGAACTATGCTAGCAGTTTGTTCGAAGGCCCAAGTTAGCTTCCCTACCCCTCAAACCAGTGATCATAGAAGAGCCATTCCAGCAATGGGGGATTGATTTTATTAGAGCTATAAACCCATCATCGAGTGCTACACATGAATATGTCCTCACAATAATAGACTACTTCACCAAATGGGTGGAAGTAATTCTAACCAAACATGCTACTTCATAAGTAGTGTGTAATTTCCTCAAAGAAAACATCATGTCTAGGTTTGGGGTCCCAATCAAAATTATCACTAACAATGCCACCTGTTTCACTTCTTAGGAGACTACTCAATTCTATTTCCATTACAAAATCACACTCTCCCACTCTTCTAATTACTTTCCATAAGGGAATGGACAGACTGAGTTAAGAAATAAAAATTTGGTGATTATCATCAAGAAACTGGTGGATGACAACCAAAGGACTTGGCATAAGGCATTGGTTGATGCTCTATGGGTAGATAGAATTACACCAAAGAGAGCAATCGGTATGTCTCCCTTCTAACTTCTGTATGGTGTCAATGCTGAGATACCAATCACCTTGGAATTGCCAGCATTGAAATTAGCTAAGGTGATTGAAGATCAAACATATGAGAGCTCACTTGAGAAGAAGATCATGTGCCTTATTGAGCTAAATGAACAAATAACTATAGTAGTGAATGGAATTACCACCCATCAAAGTCTGGTGAAGAAGCTCTTTGACCACAAAGCAAAGAATCATGATTTTGAAATTGGAGATCAAGTCCTGCTATGGGACAAGAGAAGAGAACCAAAGAGGATGCACAAAAAGTTTGATTCCTTGTGGAGGGGCCCTTTTACTATTCATCAACTCAATGGTAAAAATAATTTCCTATTGAAGTATAAAGATAGCACTCTCTTTTCTCTACCTAACAATGGGCAACATCTGAAGCACTTCAACTCTTGAAGTATCGAATGAGTTCCCCTGTACATATGCATATTTGTATAGTCTTTTGTTTCTATTTTGTTCTTTTGTTTTCATTTTTTTGAAGCCTTTCTTCTTGGGTAGCATGACTCCATAGCCCAATGTCACACTTCAAGGCACTGGAGATTCTAGTTTCTACTCCCCTCAGTTGTGTTTTAAGTTTCCAACTGAAGGTAGTTCCCCAATAAGAGCTAGCTGTTGTCCCCAAAAAATGACTCCTCATTTTTTAGATAACATATGACTATTTTGGTCCTGCATGGCCAAAATTGTCCCTTCCATTTCCAAAAATTTGTTCTAAACATTCAATGTCATCATTTTCTCAACTTTTTGGTACAAGGATTAACAGGGTCAACCAGTTCAAAGTCTTCTGCAGGTGAGTTCAATCAAAAGAACTAGTTCCCAATATTTGGTCACCTTTAGATATGGGTTAGCACTTTGTTTTAATCAAAAAGGGTCTATCTACAAGCATCAAAACAAGGATTGAACCATTGAACCATTCAATCTTGAACCTTTTCAATTCAATGGGTTCAACGTTCAATTAGTTCAATGCATTGGGTTCAAAGGTTCAAAGACTACCTCAGTTATGAAGAAAAACACATGTAATAAAAGGAGTCAAGTGGATGCTACCAAGTGTTGTCAACTGAGCCCTCTTACACTTTATTTTTGTGAATTGGTAGATACTACCACATGTCCCTCTTGAATCTTGTTGGAAGCCTCCAAGTGCCAACATCCATAGTCTTTTCCCTTCACTTCACTATTTCGAGCAATGACCATGGTGGGCCCTGAGTTGAATGACTAAATTGAAGAAAAACCTGCCACGTGTCTGTGCTCACATGACTATTTAAAGTATTTAGACTATGCCACATGCCCCATGTAGAGAACAGTGGAGGCTAACAAGTGTCATCATCTGTGAGAGCCTGACTGAGCCCAAAAGTTTTTATGATATCTCAAAGGCCTAAGAAGGCAGATGTTGCCAAGTGTCAATAGTGGAAGATACCACATAAGATTTAGTGTAAAATGATGTATGCCACATAAGATTTAGTGGAACTCACCACATGTCAAAGGATGGGGCAAACATAAATACAAAGGCACGTATGAAGCCAAGAAATTTCTTTGAACATTTTGTCTGAATGAAATAAAGGGACCAATGGCCCTCTAAAGAATCAAAACCTGAAAGCCACTTGGAAGATCCCAAAGGGAAGACACCTTTGTGGAGGGACACTTGACACATGAAATGAACCTTTTTTAAAGACCCCAAAGGGCATGTTCCCTTCAAAAAATATTTAAGTCTCAAAGGGCAGTGGAAGCTGCCAAGTGTCACAAGTCGAGACATAGTTTTGAATGAAGCCTCAAAGCACAAAAGTTGTCACATGTCTACATCTGTGTGATATTGGAAAGTGGTCATAGCAAGTGAGAAAGACATAATGGAGTTGCTAAGATGAGTGATGGGCACACAAATGTCAAAATTGTTGCAACAAAGTGTCTATTGATGCTAGCAGACTCATGGCACAGACTCAAATGCATCTAAAGAGCCTAAGGAAGAGACATAGAGGAGGAAGAGACAAAGAGGGAAATTTAGCATGAGTTATTTCCAGTAGATGAAGCAGTTTGTTGGGTAAATATTTGGGGCCTCCAAACATTGAAATCACAGTTTGTTTGTCCCCTTTGAGATAAATGTAGTATAGATAATTACACGGCTAGCAAGGGATGGAATGAGTGATTTAGGCTAAGGAGTGGACAAAGGGGATGAAACAACACACCACAGTTAAAGTAGCCACCCTATTCTAGCATGACAAAATAAAGAATACATCCAAGGCATTAATGCATCGAATGGATCACCTCATGGGAAAAGGCATCATGCCTCTCTCTGCCTATATATAATGTAATATTTCGTATCAGTGTGGGGGCACTTTTTCATTTTTTTACAAGAGTGGAACTCTACCCATTTTGAAAGAAGAAGACTGAGACTTTGAGCTCAAATTGTAATTTCATTTCATTTTTGTCTGAATGAGAAAGTAGGTTGTTTACAAACTTTGTGTTGTTTTGGCTTGTATCATTTTAGAAGATCATTCTTACGTCTATCTTTTGAAGGTGTTCTTATTCATTTAATTTGGAAATCAAAATTAGTGAAAGTAATAGGGAAGTGTCCTGAAACCAACTGTGGGAAGACTTTGTGCTTTCGCAATTATTTTCAGTTTGTGTTTTTCTTTTCTTTTTGTGTTGAGGATTCTGGGATTCTTTTCTTACGTCTATCTTCTAAGATTTTCGCCTTTGTGTGTATCATCTATGAAAGAAGAGAGATGGATGGTTTTTTCTACCCCCATGTGTTATTTTCTACTTATTTATATTATATATAACTCCTACATATCTATAGGGAACCTCCCTTTGATGAGAGGAGAGATTTGTCTCCAGTTGATGTAGTAAAGTTGCACACCTGGCTGACCAATCTTCCTATTGTGGTTGATCAGATCTATTTTGTTGATCAATATGTTGATTGACAAAATATTCACCCAACATAACCAACCTATGAAAATGTAATTTATACTTCAACAAGTTCATTGGTGAATGTTAAATCAAAATTTCCCCACCCCCCTTAGCGATTCTCTTGGAAACCTCCTTACATAATCCACACTTTAAATTTTTTAATTAAACACATTATAAATTAGTCATTTATCCCATAAATAGCTTAAATTAACATTGGTGGACCTACAATCTCTTGTAATGGATACACCAGTCTTGATTTTCATATGAATGCCTTTGATAATATCTATAAGTATTATATTCAACCTAACAATTTTGTAGCTACCAAACTACTACTCAACACCTTTTCTAGTGATGCTTTAAAAATGGTATAGTCAACTAAGGTCTAACTTTATTTCTATCTTAGAATACCTTGTTATTGAATTTTCCTAAGATTTTCAATCTGACAATTTATAATAAAAACATTTAGTACACTTATCAATTGAAATAATGAAAAAAAATGAGACTACTTAAAACTTTATTAAACATTTGATAGCTTTAGCTAAAAATGCTAAACATATTGGATGGAAGAGAATCTCTTCTATATCCTTACTACAACATGAAATTCCATATTTCAATGTATTTCTAGGACCTTTTTCCCAATATAATTAAAGGAAGGCTTAGATTAAGATAAATGACAAGAATATATCCAAAGACAATTCAAGCCTTCTTAGCCTAAGCCTAAAACTTGAGTGCTTATGAGACTTAAAAATAAGCATTTCAAATTTTCTAGGTCCAAACTTTAATCATGAATCCATTGTTAGAGAACACCACCAATCTTATCCTAAGGTATCTAAGTATCATGACTCTACAATCAGTCATGAAACACTTCATCAAGTCAATGTTCACTTTGTAATCTATACAAACCTAATTCCAAATCATAATGAAAACAAACAATTTAACAAACAACTTCAAACTTCTTCTAAACCAACTACTAATATTGTTGAAACCACAATTAAACCTTATCATTCCAATGATGTAGAAAACTTGGTGAAAATTAAAAACATGAAGCATGATGTTTCTTATATAGATTCTCACCCTCTCAAGACTTTTATCCCTCCAAATTTTATAATATTTCATACTTATCATACACAACATCTATGATTTAATTAAATTTAAAGTATTGTAAAATTTAAATATAATCTATGGGAGATAAATAAGGTCGAATATAATAAAGTATAGTGATATATAAAATTTATATAAGTTGTAAATTACTGAAAATAAAAGTTAGGATTAGGGTTAGAGATATATCCTTGAATTTTTTATTATTTTTTTCTTGTATTATACTTATATTATCTATGGATGTATAAAACTACTTAACATAACCTAAAAACATAGTGTCAATTAAAAAAATTCTTTCGATGTATACTATGATAAGTGTGCAATAGCTAAATATGGTCATAGTATATTGTTGTCCTCTATTGTAAATCTATTTATGTTGACTATGCACTAAATATATAATTTTGAGGTTTTCCACCTCTATCTATAGGTCAATTATTTCTATGTGGTCTCTCATTTGATACATAGATAGCTTTCAAGAGACAAAACCTAACTTACACAAGGAACACATGAGATCAAATGAAAAGGAGGGAAAAATAGGTGAAGTGGGATATGGTTGAGCTATACTAAAATAAAAACCTTGTTAACCAAGTTATTTGTACATAGTTTGTGTCAACCTCAAGCTAATGTGGTTTTCCCTCTAGGGAATATCATATAAGAGTAATGAATGCAACTATAAAATTTGATTAGAACATTTAAAAAAAATGAACTCAACCTATAATAAAAAAATGTAAACTTGTCAAATGATTTTATTACTATAGTATAATTATATTTGGGTTCATTAATAAATAGATAAATAAAAATTCCTTTACAAGATAGTGTTAGAGATTAATCAAAGCTAGGGGGTAGGGTTTCAAGTGAGACAATTGATTTTATCTTATATGAGAACATTTGTATTATTTTTTATAACTGAACTTATGGATCACATGGCATATGCATTAGGAATAATGTCATTATTAAAAACTATCCATTGGATTGTAGGAGACAAGTCTTCACTAGTGGACTAGTTTAGAGTGCACCTTTGTCTACCTAGTGTACATATGTCTAAATTGGATAGAGGCTTCTAAAATTGAACTAATTATGAAGTGTATATTGATTATGTATGTTTATCAATAGATTATGTAAGTATTGAATATGTTCATATCAATTTAAAGACTTTTAAGGCTCTCATATAAATAGGTGGCTATCAGAATGGAGAGCTAGCAAAGAAATGTAAAAAAGTCAAGTAATTATATTGTCAAGAATTTATGGATTTAATTTAAATGTCAATAGAATTATATAATTTAATAAATTGGGTAACTTGTGCTTAGATTCTCTAGGAAGGCTATGGAAGTCTTGGGTAGGACCTAGACTAAGTTAGGTAGATGTGCAACTTCTAGAGTGTAAGAAGATAAATGTAATGGAAATTAACGTAGACGGTATAAAATAATTTGACTTTGTAATAGAAGTATAAGGTGGGTTACTTGGGAAAGTAATCCCACATGGACTTATAAGGTCATGTAAGTGGTGTTATGGGTCTTGTAATACTATAAATGACCCATGTAGGAGATAGTAACCTTCCCTTTAATGTGTTGGGTGGAAATGTTTTGGGAAAGTAAATTAGGTCTTCCTTTTTATTACTTGCTCTTATATTTTTTTTGTTTATTTTTGTGGAATGATTATCTTGGAGTGGGAGAAAATAACTTGTAAGGATATTGGAATAAGGAGGATAAGGTAAGACTCTTCACAATCTTCTCTTCTTATTGTAAATATTATCTCTCTCACCCTTTCTCTTTTGGTAAGATGGTTAGCTAAATGGAAATATTTGTTTGTAACTCTCTCTCTCTCTCTCTCTCTTACATATTTTTTCTCCATCTATTTTGAAGTATATTATTTAAAAAATACCCTCTATTGAAAGATACAAAGAAGCAATATTATTATATTTATGACTTGTGTGTTTGAAGGAAAAGTTTATTTTTAAATAAATAAATAAATGATTTTCTTGATTTTTTTATGTCATGTAAAATATTTGTATAGGGAATTATAAAATGTAGATAACCATGTTTTAATAATATATATATATATATATTATTAAAACATGGTTATCTACATTTTATAATTCCCTATACAAATATTTTACATGACATATACAAATCAAGAAAATCATTTATTTATTTATTTAAAAATAAACTTTTCCTTCAAACACACAAGTCATAAATATAATAATATTGCTTCTTTGTATCTTTCAATAGAGGGGATTTTTTAAATAATATACTTCAAAATAGATGGAGAAAAAATATGTAAGAGAGAGAGAGAGAGAGAGTTACAAACAAATATTTCCATTTAGCTAACCATCTTACATATATATATATATATATATATATATATATATATAAATAATTTTATTTATATATATATATATAAATAATTTTATTTCCAAAAAAAATATTAGATATATATTTTGTGAAATTAAAATATTTATACATTATCATTCTCATTTATTAAATATTAAATGAATAATATAAAACTTCACAAATATATTTATATATGTTATAAATAATAAATTAAAAATGTGTAATTTTTTTTCAAAAAGAAATAAAATAAAATAAAATGTATTAACATATTTTATTCAAAGATATGTGTATGTGTGCATGCATGCATGTGTGTGTGTGTGTGTGTGTGTGTGTGTGTGTGTGTGTGTGTGTGTGTGTGTGTGTGTGTGTGTGTGTGTGTGTGTGTGTGTGTGTGTGTGTGTGTGTGTGTGTGTGTGTGTGTGTGTGTGTGTGTGTGTGTGTGTGTGTGTGTGTGTGTGTGTGTTAAACATGAATAATGGGGGAGACAACATAGTTTTCCTTACCACAGTGGGTAGTGGCTGATTAAGACTATAAAAATCCTAATCATGAGCAACTATGATCAAGGCCAATGACTAAACAACATATTTAATGGGGACTAGGATTGATGCCCTACCCCTAGGGTTTTCCATGGCCTCAAGTATAGCATGTGCCTAGTTGTGGGCATTAATTTATGTTTATAAGATGAAACTTTTATGTGTATATATACATATTAAAAAACCTAAATATGTATACACACATAGAGAGAAACATGTATTTATGTATATTTACTTCTCACATGTATATGCATAAGAGGTCAAAATTTTAAAAATAAAAATAAAAAAAATGAATATGTACATATGATTCCATACTCATAAGTTTGGAATAGAATTAAGGTGAAAACAATGTTGACCCTTTAGATAAAGATGAAGAAGTAATATGTATTTAAATTAGCCCAAATATTAAATATATTAATAATATTAAATTTATATTTTTTCCAATAAAGAAAATATACTTAATGCATATACACTTAGGCCATATAACTTTCAAACTACACTATTTTTATATAAATATGCACTTAACCTTAGGTTATTGGTTAAAACATAAATTATAATACTAATGATTAGTACTTATATTTTTGATATATCATTATGGTGGAAACAACATATGTAAAAATAAATTGATACATTAATTTGAAATAAATTTTTAAAACTAAACATGTGCTAATTAATATTTTATGTTCAAATGAAATAATTTGGAGAAACTATATGGATAGCTAGGAAACCCTTCTATTTTAAATATTTTATATTTATAAATGGTTTATTTTTGTTGTGTTATCTTTGGAAGCTATAATCACAAAACATATATTTATTAATATTGTAACTTTAGTGCATATATTTTAATGTGGATAGTTTATCAACAACTTTGTTATAGCTCAGGTAACTGTGAATCCAATAATGTTAAATAAATAGTTCAAATGTATTTTATATTAATTATTGTAATATATTTAATGTTAATAATAACCTAAAACATCATAATAATCTAGGGAAATAAATAATATTTTTATTATTTGATGAGGTAAAATCTAGGTTTTTATAGGGACTTAGAATGACTAACATGCAGTACAAAAGTTTTAATAAGCCATACATAGGGATGAGGAAATAAAAAGAAATAAAATTTAAAAGACTAGAATGAGATCAAAAAATAGGAAAATATAATATAATTAGGATGAAATCCCCTCCTTAGGGTCTTTAGCATCTTTAGTGTCCATCATTGGAATGATTTATTTTTTTGTAGAATGTTTTTCTCGAGTACAGTTCTTAGGACCTTCAATAGCTTCACTAGGGAAGATATTTCAAGGCTGATTTTTTCCTTTCACCTACATGGGGGAATTCTTAGGGGGGGGGCCTTGGGGAAGCATTGATGGGGGGATTTTAAAACATTTGGTGATTGAAAGGTAGGGGACTGAGTGGACTGGGAAGAATGGACAAAAGCTTGAATTATAGCTTCAACATGTCTGTGTAAAGAGTTCCAATAATAAATGATTTTGGCTACACCTAACCTTACTTGTTGAACCTTGGAATTAATGTTTTCTAGATACAATTTGTTCCTTTCTAGCTCATCATTCATAATGGATTTCCCTTTCTAGGTTGTCTTCACTTGGGTACCCAGTTCGAGAGAGATAGGTTTCAGTTTGGGGATAAACAAATTAAGGGGGAGGTCATCAAGGGAGGAATTTGATAATTTATCCTATGGGGTGTGATTAGAGGTCTATTGGATCCATCAATTAGATCCTCCATTTGGGGGTCCTTTTGGGATTCCTCCTTGGAAAAGGAATGCCAAGGGGAACCTTCTGAATATAAAGGGCTTGGTCATGATTGACTAGAAGGATAATCAAGCCTTGGTGAAGGATAAGATTGGTGTCATTCACTTAGTGTAGAAAGATATTACTCTTAATAAACTTTAGAAAAAATTAGGGTAGACTAATTTTATATCCAATAAAATTATTAAGTATTAGAAAATGGTGGGAAAATATAAAAGTATATTTACCTTCAAGTTTGATGTAATACATGATTTGAAGGAAAATGTTAGGTCAATAGTATGGGAGATCAGCTTGAAAAAAGCCTTTTTTATCCATCTTCACAAAGTCATTCATCCTAAAAAAATGTTGTAGTGACTCTTGATTTTTCATTTTATCTTTGAAAGCCTTGGTGCTTATACATGACATTCTAGTTGCTTCACTGATGAACTCCTCTAAAATGTTGATAACATTTCCATGGATGGTCACTTTTTGCTTATTCCAAGCCACCATGAAGTTGTGAGAAATCTTAGCATTGTGTTCCGTGACTTGCTCTATGAATTCAGTGAGTCCCCCTTTTTTAAACTTCTTCCATAATTTTGATAAAATAGCTTACTTTGAATTTAAAATTACATCCTGTTATTATTTCAAATCAAATAACTTAGGAGATAGAGTTTGATCAAATTATTAATGGTTACTTTAATAATAAATAATAATAATTATGTACTAATTAAGATTAAATATGCTTCAAAAAACTAGAATTTTCATTAAGAACATGTTCCTTTACTCTAAACATTATAAAAATGTTTTATACTCATGATTTATTATCTAGGAAAACCAATTAAATCATTGTAAATATGGATTAATTTCTTTACACACTTAACAAACAAGTTTTATTATTTAGTATACCATTTATAACCTTATGAAACCCCTTTTTGGAATTGAAGATAATAAATACTTGATATAAGTAATTACATAATCCAAAAACTAAACCTAATTCCTTTAGTTTTCATAATATGTAAACAAAATTAGATGATTTTTAACCCATTTAACAATGGTTTATTTCAGCCAATTCCAAAGATAATTTATGAAACTAAATTTTCACAACTAATTCTTATTCTAATGTTATTTTATAATATAAAATTAGAATATTTAAAACTTGAAAATTGTAACAAAATTATAATTTATTAAAATTAAAAAAAAAATTAAAATCAAATAAATGTATGTAATATTTTTTCTATTTTTGGTATAATAAGTTTAAAACCACTTTGTAAAGAAATTCTTGGAGCAAAATTTTTTATTGATAAAACCAATATTATATGCTTATTATAAACATTAAATTTTAAAAATAATAATGTTCCAGTGCCTAAAATAGGTTATATCTATATTATAAATCATGTCTTAACACATAAACAATTTATCGCCTCTTTTCTAAATTAATACCTAGGGTACTCTGTACCCAATTTTTCATCTTAGAGATTTAGTGAGTTTTATATCATATAGGAGTGCCTTTTTGTTGAAATATTATCAATACCATTTTTTTCATATTAAAATTTCTTAATATTCATCCTACACTTCTATATCCCTATATATTTATCTATTACCTTAGTTTGAGCTTTAACCTTAACCACATTCAATTATGTAAGGCATTAGTTGCTCCTATTTAAATATGACCTAGGAAGGTGTTTTATGCATAGTGGAGTTTATATTGGTTGATGTTTACTCAGTCATGTAATCATAACACTCATATTTCCATATGTTCATATGCCTTTCTTATTTTTTTAGAAATACAACTACTCTTTACCCAACTAGTGGTCATAGTATTACCCGCATGGGTAACAAATTAGCCTAGTCATTTGATTGAGTAATGAATGTCAAGAACCTTCTCTTTAATACTAACACTTATTTTGGTAATGCTTAAAATACATATATCCTTGATTATTCATATGATATTTATAATCATAGATATTTAGGTAACTCAAAGAGTAGGCACAAGCATCGAGAACTAACCCTTAGGACATTGCCCTCATGTGAGCATTAGTGACTATCTTAGGATGTCCTTAGAACACATGATTTAACAAATAACCTTTAGAGAGATTTTATAAGCACAAATTATAGGGTTTTATTCCTCATTTATATGTGTCTTTGTTGTTATATTGCATAATATGACTTTGATGTATATTAATTTTTGATTAGTGACCCTCATTGTATATTTTTTAATGGAGCTTATGTTATTCTATCTTATCATTTGTCATTGATACAAACATGCTCAAAATATGGAGCTTATTCAAGAAGTGTAAGGAATTTATCAAATAGACATATATATCATTGTATCAAAGTAACATGGGTTCCTTGACATCAATTTTAACTCGCATTTTTATTCTAATAGGAAAGTTCTTTGGGCAAAAACACACACCTTGGGCTATCAATGTGTTTTGA
>JARHVA010004521.1:472500-557500 GCA_037957365.1 Torreya grandis | reverse complement strand
TAGCTCAATATTATGCTTGGTAGGTGGGATTATCTCAGTCCTTGATGATAAAATATCTTAGCCTTGGCCTTTATTAGAGTGTCTTGTCTCCATTAACTATTATACATCACCCTTGTGGTGTCTTACTTCATTTTATCTCCATATTCTCTTTCCCAATATGACCTTGATAGATATTACTACTAGTTAATCACATCCCTCTTCTTTACCTTACTATTTTTATTTATTCACTTCATATTTCACCTTTAAATTTCATTGATGACTCTTAGATTTATAGTTTGTGAGTCTTTTGTAAGACCTTGGGGTTTACATGTCATAACCTGCCCAATCATGCTATTAATTTTTAGTATTATTCACTATGATACATTTGTGTCAGGTTAATGATTTTTAATTATGTTGCTACAAACATATTAATTATAATTTATTTTATGTACAAAATTTAATTTTAAGATCCTTTGTACTGATACTTTCAATGTCATTTTGATGATTGTAGGTCTTGCTGACATTTTGAGCTAGGTTTAAAAGTGCACCATCTCATTTGACATTGTACTCAATGTATACAAGTAAATTATTTTAATAGTTTTATGAGTGAAATTTCATGTCCCTATCTCATCTTGTAATGTGGATTTTCATGTATTATATAGTTAAGTACTTGATGAAAGAATTTATGTGTAGTCATTCTTATTTTTGCTTATTGTTTATTTCAATTTATGTTTATTATTGAAGCAATAATCAGATGGTCTATGATAACAATAGTTATTATATTTTGATCTAGATTAAGCTAATAATGCTTTGGAATTATATTAATAATTAAAAATAGAGGAACCTTGTTACAAGATGGAAAGTGACTATTTTCAAAGGTTTTTGAAGTAGGATTGGATATAAATATCATTTTGTTTATCACCTTGTTTTAAAAAAATTTGAAGGTTAGATTGGATCTAAATGTCATTATGTTTACCACCATGTTTTAAAAGTGGATGTTTACAAGTCATGATGACTTGGAATATGGTAATTATTGATTAATAATCATTAAGACTTTGGCCATGGTATATTAGTAAAATTAACATGGAATATTAAATGTTGATTATTATGTTTAAATCTAAAATGGGTCTAGATTGGGGTTATATACATTATTAAATGGGTATATAGAAATGAAATGACACAAGGGTGATAATTAGATCTATAGTAATCCAAATAGATGATAAACTCAAATATAATCATACATTGAATTTATTATGTTGAGATAGTCTAAATATGGAAAGTATAAATGATAAATATATAAATGACAAATAACTAAAGTACTTATATTGTTCTAATGTTAATGAAATTATGGAGCTAGAATAAGCTAAAATTATGTGGCAAGGAGATTATAAAACAATAATTATATTATAAATTTGACACATCTATCTCTTTAGAATAAGCTAAAATTAGGTGGGAAGGAGATTATATAAAAATCATCAAATTCTAGATTTAATACCTCTAGCTCTCTAGATAATAATGTCAACTTGGGATGTTTATGTTGATGTTATTGTTTGTGTTGACACTAGTGTCCTATTAAGAATATATGATAAAATAAGATTCAACCACATAAATGCTTATGAGTTTTACTTCACCTTCGCTCTGGTGAATTTAGATCTAGGTAATGGACAGTTATTCTTTGTGAAATGGAAAAACCCTATATTTCCATCTTCAATGTGACCTTGGGGGGAAATGGGTTAGAGGGAACATGGTGTCAAGTTGACCCAATTATCCCATTATCAAAGGATGTTACCTACATAGATAATACTCAGAAGAGCACCTCAGATGAATGTGTTCTCCCATATGTGTTAGCTTGTATGTGAATCATATAATATGTTCAGAGTAAGTACAATAATGACCTCGCTTGTAACTTGGAAAATTAGGTTCTTGGGATGATCCTTTATTACTTTAGACCTATATATGTGTTATGCCTATTATTGGCATGGAAATAGGGAAGCTTTGATTAATTAAATTCTTGATAAATTTCCTTTAGTCTTTTTTATGTCTTTCTAGGTGAGTAATGAGTGAGGGTTGATATTATATTTATATCAATCCCTTTGGATTAATAAATGTCATTAAATCACTTAGGATAACCATTAGGATATGTTTCATTTGAAAATTGGATAACTTTAGGGAACTAAATACTTACATCAGGTTAAGACAATAATTTTGATACTATGATCTATCTCAAATGTTAGTTTCTAAGGAGAAGGGTAGGTATAGGTTCTAAACTTTTATAGATAGAATTTAAGTAAATTTTAAGTATTCTAGTCAAGATATAAGACCTAGGTCATCAACATAAAATTAGCTAGACTAAGAGATATAGACCAAAGGGCAACAAGATATAATAGATGTGAGACTTGTGGAAGTGGGAAAAGGGTAAATAACTAAGATAAATAACCAATTTCTAAGATTTAAAAGTGTATTATACTAATGTGATATATAATCATAAAATCTCATCTACATTTTCCTCCACACTTTAACTTAGTAATTAAATTTCTAGTTTAAAGGAAATGAATGTCTAGGTGTGTAAAACACACCTTGTCTTTATGTGTACCTAACATGGGTGATTTTTTATTAAATGAATTAAAACAAAAATCATGTTATATTATAAAATAATCTCATATAATCTAGGTTTATATTACATTTAACATATTTAAACTAAAAGATAAAAGTTTAGGAGTACACTTATGTGTTGATGCAATTACCTTGCATACTAGAAAATTATTTTGAAAAAGATGTATCATTTTAATGTTATAAAATTGATATTACGATAAATATTTAAATTTCATATATCTAAGGATATAGATATAGATATATATTGTAAGTCACATGTCTCCAAATTTGGAGAAAAATGAGTTGCTACCTAGTAGTTAAGATTAACTCAATTATGGAACCCAATGATACTTATAACTTGGTAAGGATAGATGATCAAGTCTGACCTAAAAACTTGTAAATATTGAGTTATTTTATCACTTCAACCATAACAAAATTAGAACCAACTATTTTAGTATATTGGCTCAATAAAATCCCATAAAAGTCTATAGGGTATTAGTACAAAAAATTCAATGATATGGTAATAGTCCATAAAATATTTTTGGAATATGAAACTAATTTGGATTTTAAAACATTATGCATATGTTATTTATCATATGTATTTTATATATGTCTCATGTTAAAACTATATACAACAATATTACCAATGTATAGAATTCTACCACAACTATGAATTTGAATCATATTTGGCTAATTCAAATAACTATGTAAGTGTCGAGGACATGCTTCCAAAGCATGAACCCACTATATATATATATATATATATAATTAACAATGTGTAGGACATTTTTATAAAAATACACCCACTATAAACTAGAGATGTTGAATACTGAATAGGTGTGGAGAACATGCTTCCAAAGCATACCCCTAATAAATTTAAGAACTATGAATTTTTGGAATCCATGCCTATATGACATTCCCCAAATATATATAAAAAATGATATAATTAACACATAATTAATTAATATGGAGAACATGATCCCAAATCATGCCCCCACTATAACATGTAAACTGATATAAGTACCACATACTGAATGAGTTTGAAGAACATGATTCTAAAGCATGCCCCCATTATATTCTAGAATATTTGTTAAGTGTGGATAACATGTATTTATGATGTTATCAAACTAATATTCCCCCATTTTAGGTATGAGGTAAATATATGAACTAGTAGTTACCTCACCATAAAAGGATAAGACATTGTATAATATGTGAATGTAACCATGTAACATATAGAAAGAACATGTCTAGGTAAATGTATCAATGAAGTGCATAAAACTAATGTTATCATGTTTATGACTAATATGTATGATAAATATTATGTAAATGTCTAGATATTATATGACAATGGAAAGAGAGGTTGATCTACAAAAATCAATCCTAGCTTGGAAAAGATAAATCACACTAGCCCTTCTACTTATTGGTAGATTAGACAATCATGGTCATGACTAATATAGATCCATTAGACCTATCTAAGGGGTTTATTACCACACAATATCACTATATATGGATAAAAATAATCTAATTTATTAATACCCCATGATAACCCTTGTTAGGTCCTATGATTTTTCACAAAGTAAATAACAAAGGTAAAGTAAATATAATCTAGTGATCACCAAAGCTTGTGGCACAAATGGAGATAATAAACATGAAACTAAAAATGAAAATAAGAAACATAATCAAGTTAATATATATGTAATCCTAATTTATCGAGAGATAAATACATTCAAAATCCATTAATTATGTTACTTCTATCTACCAAAATATAGGAATAAGAATTAGGAATACTTACCTTGAAGACAAACCCATTAAGGCTCAATATCTCCCTTGAACAATGGTGGTTTGAAAGATGTTGTTTTGGTTCCTAAGTATCAAAAATATAGGTTAGTTCTAGGATATATTATTTTTCCTATGGATACAATACATTTCTATAAGATAAAGATTATTATCTCCAAGTTTAAACCCAAAGCAATGACTCCTCAAGTAGAATGGTGGAAGAGAAGATTGTAAATAAGTGAAAGTGAATTATTATCTCTATTTATCTCTAATTAAAATGGTGAATATTATGTGTTTATATAGCGATATATAAATAAACCTAAATCCTTTTAAAGTTTTAACCTACATGGTCAGCCCAGTTGACCTAGTTATTTAAGAAATAAAATAGTTAATTCTTGGAATAAGTCAGTTGGGATAACTTAGTAACATAATGTGCTCATTTATAAGAATAGGGTAATCCAATTTTAATATGTTTTATGGATGAAAAAATAGGTTTTGATTTAGGAATGGGGTATTAAGGTGGTGGATTAATTGGATTATCATGTAAGGGAGGTTTACATTCATTCTAAGTGGTCTCATAAGGAAAAATAATCTTATGAAGCACCAATGGTCTAGCCGCCCCTTTCCCAATGCATCATTTAAGGCATAAAATTAGATAAATTGAGTCTTGATGGGTTCTTAAAAGAGAGAAACCAATAGTAATTGATAAAGTTAAGAAACATTTTGAGTATACATATGTGTCACTCAAAGCTCATGTGTGATGTAGTTTCAAAATGAGATGGTGCTTCAAGAAAAGAATATAACAACACACAACACTAAGATAATTAAATTCTAGTATTCTAAAGCATAAAATAACTAAAATTAAATGATTAAAATGAAATAAGTGAAATGAAAAAGTAATATATGTGTATCTCAACTTATGTTTATCATTAAATGGTTATTTTTTGTGTTTGTAGTTTTGATTATGGAGGGAACAAAAACTAGTTTAGATAAACCCTAGGGATACATAACTTAAATATAAAAAACAAATAAATACAAGAAAGTCAAGATAACTAAAATGTGTACACATGACATACTTTTAAGTTTGGTAATCTATGGAGATAAATGTTGAGTGAGGACCATATGGCAAAGTTAAAATTTAGAGTAAATCAAGTAACCAAAAATCCAAGGTTAATAAATGACCAAGAAACTAAAATAGTGATAAATTATGTAAAAAAGATAACAAACCAAATAAAAATAAGGATACATGAAAAATGAAAATCTAACATCAATGTGAAATCAGTAACAATCCTTAAATAAATATGGGCAAGAAATGGTAAAAAAACATAGGTGAGTGAGTAGTAACAATCCTTGATCAATCATAAATGGAAAAGGTACGTGAAATGGAAAACAACATTGGTGAGTGAGAAGAAATAATCCAAACTCACTCAATAATGGAAAAAGTACATAAATATAGAAATGGATGCAGTTGTCCAAAAAAAGGAATGATAATGAAAATTTTAAAATTTGGTGTAGGAAACCAAGGAAACTCTATAAATGTAAAGTAATTACTATAAATAAAAAATTCCAAGTCACTCAGGCATACTATTTTATTTTAAAGATAGATAAACCCAAAAAAAAGTAATGCTAACATGTTTTAAGATGTGAAGATGAGGGAATATACAAGTGGTAAAATAGATATAGAATCAAACTTTCCTATCAAGGGGAAATGAAATGGGTAGTGTGGTGAATTTATGAAAAATCAAGGTAGAGAAACTCTTTATTGAAGTCAAGACACTAAATTTAAGTTTGTAAAAAAAAGAGGACTTTTGATATTAAGGACTCTGAAGAACTTCTCCTAACCATAAAAATATTGGATCATCAAATGAAGTATGAATATCATACCATGAAGGCTATATAAAATAAAATTAAAATGTACCTACCTTCCCATAATGTGTTCCCCATCCATCAAGACCCCTTATAGAGTTGTTGGTATCCTACGAAGATTGGGTATTTGTATGAGAAAGTAGGTAGTACTACAGATTATTTTGAATTCTCATATCCCAATCTACTATCCTACTATACACCAATATACCTTGGATCCATTATGAGGCCAACTATAGAGTTTGAGCATTGATTAGAGAAAGGAGGTGTGATATGAATCACATATTTTGGTGTGATGTTGACTTTTAGATTTTTTATATTGTCTTTTGATTATTATTTTTTGTTTAAATGATTTGGATTTTAAATTTTGATGGGTTTGTCTATTTCTCCTCCATACAAATTTGGAGAAACAAACATGGCTGATAAAAATGACTATCATTTGAAAACATTGAACTTGGTATCTAAAAAAGAGGACTTAGAGAGCATGGTGTCTAAGAGACTTGTTTTTTCATGTTAAATAAAAGTAATCTCTTAACTACAACCTTGTTTTATCCAAATTAGAATGAAAGGAGGGGAAATTAAGGGGAAACAAACATGAAATAATTTAAATTACTTCAAATCACAAAAAAAAAGTGATAATGTGAAAAGGGATATAGTAATAGGTAATTATGATTCCTTATCATAAAAATGTATGTAAGTGTAAGGAAACATGATAAAATAGTTTGTTATGTAATTTTTATCCATAAAATAAACAAAAATTGAGGATGATAATATAAGATCAAAAAATTATAACCATTTATAAATGTTCTAAAATGAACACTCAATTTACAAAAATATTTAAAAAAATATGTAGATTTTATGAGAGTTTGGTCCTATCCATGGTCTTACACTACAAGTCATAAAATAAAAACATAGTAGGTGAAAAATTTGAAAAAAGGCATTTGTGAGGAGTGATTAGTCCTATCCATGGTCCTACACTATAACTCACAAAATAAATTAAAAAAATGAAAAATATTTATAAAATAATAGACTTTTGATCAAAGGAAAAAAATTACAAAAAATCAATGTATGAGAGAAAAGATATTCATGAGGAAAATAGGGTCCTATCCATGGCATTACAATGCAATTAATGAATTAAAAAAAATAAAAAGACCAAAGGAAAGAATGAAGGTTTGTGTATAACATAGACTATTGAAAAAGTGATTCAAGTCTTGAAATAAGTGTTATTAGGATAGGATATAAAACTATGAAAAGAAGGAAGATATTTAAGCAAAATATTTCTTCATATTTTTTGCATTGGTGGGTTCTAACATGGATTTAATTAGTTTATATAAGAAATTAATAAGACCAAGAATGTATTTTACTAAATAGGGACCCCACCATTTTTGGGCATATTTTCCTTCTTTATCATGTGTGTAGTATAATTCAAGGACTAGATAACCAAAATTAAATATGCAAACTTTGACCTTTTTATTATGTAGTTTACCCATATGATCTTTATTTTAAAGTTTATGTTAAAAATTAACTAAACGATGTTCATCAAGAAGATTTAATGTTTGAAAGATAGATTCACATAATTCTTCATCAATAATGATAACATGATGATATATAAGTAATTATGGGAGTTCAACTTCTAATGGTAAGACTGATTCAAAACTATATACCAGTGAGAATGGTGTTGACCCAGTGATAGTATATATGATAGTGTGTTAGGTACAAAGTGTGGGATAAAAATGAGGATACCAATCAGTATGAGTTTATCTAATGTCATTTTGTAATATTTTGTTTATAATTTTGTTAGTGGCATTTGCTTGGTCATTACATTATGGATGGTAAGGTGTGGGAAATTTTAAATTTAGCACATAACTATTCATGTCCTTGTTTTTAAAATTTCCATGATTATCAAAAATGATATTATGGGGAAATATAAAGTGACCAATGATTTGGTTAAGGATACATTTATAAATAGTTTTTCTCATGAATTGAAAAGTGGCATGGCTTCTACTCATTTGGTAGAATATTTAGCAAAAGTAACGATAAAAACATGACCATCATGTGATCAAGGTAGTTTACCAATGATATCTAATCCCCACATAGATAATTGTCAGGGAGATTCCACTATTTATATATCATCTAGTGGTGAATGGATTATAATATCATGGGGTTGGTAATTATTACACTTTTTGTCAAAATCAATAGCATACTTCTCTAAATTGGGCCAAAATTAACCAATACATAAGCATTTACATGTTTTAACATGCCCACTACATTTACCACCATAAATTGCCCCATGTGATTATTCCAAGAGATTAAGAACCTCTTTTTGCATCACATAGTGGAAGAAGATACCTTCTAAATTATTCTAATAAATGGTGTTGTATCAAAAGACATAATTAAAGGTTTGTTTATGTAATGTAGTATTTTCATGATAATATGTGTTTGGAGGGTAGGTTTGATGTTCAAGGAATTGGAATATGTTTTTGTAACATGAGATTTGTTGAATAGTGATAGCCTCAATTTGACAAATGAGTGAATCATTTGGTTGGATATAAGAAAGTGAATTTATAATTTTTATAATAAATTAGGAATAATTAAGTACTTGATGAGGATGAAGTAGAGATGATGAGGAAGTAAGAGAATTAGCTATGAAATTTTGATCTCTTGGAATTGGATAAATGGTAAGATAAGTAAACTCTTTAACAAGTGTTTTAACCATTTGATGATATGAAATTAGTTTTTAACTTTTACATTGATAGTCAGCATTAACTTGGTGGAAATTAAGTTTTGAGTAACCCAAAGTGTGTATATATGGGATATATAAGTTGAGTGTTGCTTTCATGCCTAAGATTAAAGCTTCATAGTAGATCATGTTCTTAATGAAATTAAAGGATAATCTAAATGCCAAAGGGGTGATCTTACCATGTGGGTTCATTATTATACATCCTTCTCCAGATCCTTGGAGTCAATTGGCACCATAAACATGAAGGTTATAGGTGTTTTCATACAAATCAATCCAAAATTTAGGGAGTTCTTTGATAACTACTTTAGATTTAGTGGTATCAAGAATGATATTAGTGGTATCTTCCTGATTATTTACTTCTAAATTGGTAGTTAAATTATGGAAATAATAGTTAATATAGATATCTTGGTTAAGACATTAAATATAAATAATCTTATCATAGGGGATATTATATTAAAGGTAATTTTGAGAGAGTATAGGTGCTACCATAAGTTGGTCGGTGATGATTTTCCCTTTTATAATTTCTTGTTTGATAATTTGAAGGTCAAATTCCATTAAGAGGTCCATCTATTTTCCAATTCTATCTCTAGGTAGGAATGTTTTGTATAATAAATGATGAAGTAAATTGGAGTGAATAATGACATAAGTAGTCTAAAAATGCATATAGTGATGGAGCTTTTCATCTACAAAATATATAGCAAGGTAATCATGTTAGACTTTAGTATAACATTTTTTCGTAATCAATGAGGCTGAGACTAATTTAATAAATAGTGTATTCTCCACTGGTATCATCTCATTAGGTAAGCATTTCCCCAACTGATATGGGGTTAGACTAGGTGTATAATATTAAGAGATGGTCATTTTTATTTGGTCAAAGAGTGGGAGGATGGAACAAAGATTATTTCATTTTATCAATATATATTTGGCATGTATCTATACATTCTAAAGTTTTACATTTTGTATGAAGGGAATTGATAGAGTAGATATGTTAAGCTCTAGGATGAAAAACCAAATTTACCAAAGTTTTCCAATGCAAGTGTGTATGTAGGAAATAGAGCAAGGAATAGGCATGTTGATGATATGATTTATAGTTTCCAAATCAATGTCAATGCCTCAAAGAGAGACTAGAAACACTAATATTTTACTAGATGTAACTCCAAATACAAATTTATATGGGTTAATTATAATGTTGTATTTGATTATTTGATCAAAAATCATAGCTAGATTAGTAAGGTGCATTGTGCGACTCTTAGATTTTAAAATGAGGTTGTTAACATAGGTTTCCACTATATTATGTATAATACAATAAAAAATGTGGGTCATTTCATATTGATAACTAGATTTAGAATTTATAAGATCAAAAGGCATTTTAATGTAATAATAGGTACCCTATTCCATATTAAATATTGTTTTGTGTTGGTCTTTAGGGACAATATTTCATATCTAATGATGGAATATACAATAAGATCTATTGAAGGTAATGGTAAGTTATCTTTTAGACACACAAGGTTAATATTTTGGAAATCAATGCATTTTAAAATGACCATGGTGACTTTTTATGAATAGGAATGATGTTTGATACCTATTCATAATAGTCAATAGGTTTGATAAATATGGAATCTAAAAGTTTAGTATTTTATTTATGACACAAGGTGGAAATTGTGGGAAGAAATTTTCAGTTTTTTGTCTAATGGGTTTTGTACCTAGGTAGGTGATGATGTTATGTATTATGATACTAGGATCAATACCTAGTGTATGTTTATATGACCAATCAAAGGTTTCATGATAATTATCAAATAAAAGGCTAAATTTATCATTATATATTAGCATGAGTTCTTTAGATATAGTGATGGGTCTAGGACACGATGGTGTACCATATTCGCTTCTTTTATATCTTTAATGAGCATGGCATTTATATCTTGGAAATGCTATGAATCATGAGGAAGATAAGAAATATTATTTGTTTTAGGATCCACAATAGCAATTAAATTATTAAAATAAGTATATTTTCATTTAAATTTTGAAGTTTATGATGTTTTCATGGAAGTTGAGTTTCTCTGGCATGGAGTAAATCAAGTATGGATTCATCACTAGGGACTGTAGGTAAGGGTACATATTATTCCACATAAACATCAATATCAAGAATTTTATTACCATTGTGATCATATTCATAACATACTTGTCATACATTTATAGCTTTAGTATCTAAATTAATTCTAGGTGTAGGTGGGATTATTGGTTGAGGTTGGGTGGATTCAACCAAATTAGTAATAGGTGTGTTAGGTTGTGTTGTATATGGAGGTTAATTTAAAATGAGGTGGGTAACCTCAATTGTATCTATAGTATTGTGAGAAGAAAATAAAGTTGGTATATTGGTTGGTGGTGTAGAAGGTATAAGAGGTTCATAAGTTTTTGAATTTATTAGAGTTGAGATTTTTTTAACTACCCATGTGGTATCTAAAAGTGGATGATTAATGGGAGGTACATAAAATTTAGGTTATTATTCACACTCATTTGATATATGAACATGGACATAACGATTAAAGGCATGTATTTTTACTAATGTTTTTTTATAGTGTTGTACATCAAAGTCTCATGATTTAGCTTGAGCCATGATATAATTGTCATAATATGTGTGGGAAATAGTGCATGAATTTATCTATAATGGAGAATTAGAAGTAGATGCTCCTATATCAATAAATTTATAAGGTGGCATTGCTAAAGTATCTTGAAATAATCTTGCCACACCATCCTCATTACATGTGAAGTCATCTTCTATATAAAGGGTTTCATGTATATTACATGGAGGAAGGATTTCAATGAAATAATAAACTAAAAGGATGTGTTGAGGTTAACATACCCCCTATTTGTAAAAAATGGGGACCCATATGTTAAATTATGCAAAATTTATATTTTAAAGTCGAAATTACTTTGATCAAAGAATAATTAAGTTGTTTCACACATTATTTTCATTCTAAGATCATCCACCCCTTGGTCTAGTTGGTATTCTTTGTTCTTGGTTCTACTTTAGTTTTGCCTAATGTTACTAACAATGGATCTCTATGTTTTAGATCACAAGTTTAATGGAACTCTCCTTGATGGGATCATATCTAAGTTTCATTATTTTAATGATTTTATCTAAATTTGACCTTTACTATCTTTTGGTCTATTTAAAATCAATTTAAATCCATGTTTAAGCTTACTAAAACCCTCATTAAAAAACTCTAGCACAATATTCTTTTAGACCAAATTCAAAAACTAGTAGGATCAATTCTAGTAGGAACATTTTAAATAATCCATATGCTTAAGGCTTAATCTAGAATTTATGCATTTGGTCCTTTTCACATCTTAAACTCTTTTGTCCCATTTTATTTTAACATGATCCAAAACTAATACTATAGGGTCCTTTTTATTAAGTTCCTAACTTGGTCTAACTTTATTTGTATAAGCTTAGACTATTCACATTTAATAACATGAATGAGACCTTAGTCCTAATAAATTATCCTGAGTATTATTTGCCTTGATCCCTAACTTAAGCCATGTGATTATCTATAATATCTACAACCCACATGCATTCAGGCAGAAATGATTAGATGACATGAGATGGACCCACTAAGTCTAAAGCTTTAACCCATAAGATCAATCACACTTAAACATATAGATTAATCAATGGCTCATGGTTGAGTTGATGTTGAAGATCGAATGGTGTGAAATCAAGAGGGACCCCCTTTATTATGACATAGACTTAACCTAAGTCTTACCCTAAAGTTTTATTATATTTATCAATATAATGAAACCTTAGGCTAAAGGCTTACGTAGAGTCATTTTAATTATTCAAAGGGTCCATGATTTATCATGTTGTAACTTAGATTATAGACTTTAATCTTCAATCTTATTCATATTTATTAATGTAGACAAAACATTAATCTATAATCTTGGTCTAAATTTTAGGAGGTCCTGAGTTGACTTAATCCATTTGTGACCATAGGAACCAACCACAACAAAAAAAATAGATCATGATCAATGCTTCACGTTGGCTTAGATGAATTAGATCAAATGATGTGTAATTAGTCAAAATTTTCATAGGGCCTACTATGTCTTGTAGGAATTATATTTTAAATTCTTGTGCCCATCATTTGATATTTATGAGGCTATCACTGACATTCATGATGCTATCAAATTAAGCCATGGTGATATAATACTAGAGGTTAATTTTGTTTTCTGCATGAATGTCATTGATGTTTGTGATGTCATCATTGACATTCATGAGACCATCAAAATTCAAGATCTTGAACCAATCCTAATTAGATAAATGAACATGATGTTTTCCTTTACAAGATCAATGAGGTCTCGTTTGGAAAATATTCATGCACTTCAATGTTAAAATCAATATTTCACCTTAAATTGATTAAAGACCATGTTATGACTTAAGGAACTTTCTAACCAGGTTGAGATTTGCATAAGGTAAATTATGGATGCGATGACCTTATCCTAAATTCTTATCCTAAGGTTCAGTTGTGTTTTTCAACATGACCAAACCTTAGAATAATAACCCTAGGTTTGGTCCCTTTATGTCTTAAGACCCCCCCTTTTGGGACACATTTCATTTATCATGGTTTAAATGTTTGTAGATATGGACTTAGCATAAGTCTCTATCCTAAATTTCTAATTGTATTCATTAATATAATAGAACCTTAGGCTAAAGACTTACGGTTATATCTCTTATCATTCAGTGGGATCCCTTTTATTTTGATCTAAACCTAGCCTAAATACTTTAGGCTTAGGATTATTTAATATTTATTAACATAAAATAAAACCTTAGATTAAAATATTTAACCTAAGTTCTTTACATGATCCCATGATAATTTAATGTTCATTTACCTTTTCAGGATCAATGGCTCACATCTAATCAAGGTAACATGATCAAACAAGGCATAATCAATGTGGAATTTTAAATAGAATCCATGAAGCCCTACATAACTACCACATGGCACATGCATGCTATCTACATGACTAACAAAGATGTAGAGCTCATAAATTCCATAAAACTACTAGATGGCATAACCATGGGGCCTAATATAGAGGATAGACAATTACATGCAAATAATAGGATTGAGATTAATGATCCACTTTAATCTATATAGATTGATCCACTTTAATCTATATAGATTGATCTAAGGAATTATTTTCAAAGGGAAATGATCAGTTTTAAATCATTTATGAATAGAATGCCATAAAAAGGCATAGCACTACCACATAGACACCACCTAAGCAAAAAAGGACAAAACCAAAGATCTTGTGGGCTTGGAAAAAGAAAAGGTATAAATTAAAAAGTTATAATCTATTTTGAGGCATGAACTTGCATGAGTGTAAACAACCATAACCATTAAATCTTGAAAATACCTACAAGAAGCTCTAACATCTATAGAAACCCTAATTTGATCATAATCAAGACATAAAGATTTCAATTACCATCTAAATAAGTGAAAATCAGCCTTGAGTTTGTATACTAACAACTATGGTATAAAAAAACAACAAAATAGGGAAAACATAAAATGATACTTGACTTCAGATGTAGATGGAAGAGTCTTCAAAGACACTAAATTTGATATGGTAGCATTAAACACTAGGGATAATAATTGGTCCAAACATTTATGGGTCATTGAAGTGTTTCAAGAAATCACCAAATAAGATGAAATTAATGCTAAAGTCTAAAATATATTACAACATGATCATCATCCAAATGACCAATCTTCACCATGTAATAACAAAGCTAGAGGTACTTCATTGTATTGATGTTGTTGCCCATATCTTTAAGGATTATATAATCGATCAGGATATGATAGTGCATGAACATAGTTTCAAAAACGTTGCTTACATTTCTCCCATTGTATTTGAAATTTACTAAAAAATTCCCATACATCAAGAAGATTTTCCCATAATTAGGCAATGGTCTAGGCAAAATGACCTAAAAACTACCCTTCCCTCATGTTTGTATTCACGAACCTAGGTGATCTAGGACCCCACTAGAAATATCTCAATCACCCAATTCAAGGTAGGAAATATAATGCTTATGAATTTACTTAATGTATTTTTTGGGGCCCCTTCCACCACCTACGTCAACAAAATATAGGTCCCTTGTGTGTGTGTGTGTGTGTGTGTGTGTGTGTGTGTGTGTGTGTGTGTGTGTGTGTGTGTGTGTGTGTGTGTGTGTGTGTGTGTGTGTGTGTGTGTGTGTGTGTGTGTGTGTGTGTGTGTGTGTGTATCATGGTTGAAAAAGGACTTACTCCTCCTATAGGATAAATGATCAATATTTCCCTAAAGCAACAAATCTCTACCATAAAAAAGATGACTAGAAATCACTTATTTATGATGTCTTATCTTTAGGATACCCTATTGGCCACTACCCAAATCTATAACATAAAAAATTAGTCACCTAATGAAAATCAAACATCTCCTATTACTATTCTAAATTGAAATATTCAAGTATAAAGACTACATATAATTCATTCATGATTATGTATATCCAACCTTGTCTGAGGCTATAACATGGATATCTATGGTGAGAGTAAGTCCCTTTATCAATGAGTATGTGGAACTTATTGGGGACCTTTGGTTATATCCTAACTACATTATAATCAAGATAGAGGGAACCTTATGTCAGCCACTCAAATTTCAGGTCTATATACCCACCAAGATTGCTAAAAAAGAGATAACATACAAATTATTTCATCGTATTGATGGTGTATGAAAAATCAAAGGGAAGGGTCTAATTCATCATTTCCATTTGACTATTATTAGAATAGTGTTTCTAAATTGGGATAATGTCAATACTATTTCTAGGCATAGAGACTCATTAAATTTATAGCTTGATGATTTGAGGTAGTGGGACCCCCATGATAATGTTGTGAAACATTTAAAAGACAAAAATATTAACATGAAATATGAACATCAACTCAGTTTCCATGATATAATATACATTTGAGAATCTTCATTTTTAGAGGTCTTAGCAAGATTAAAGAAGCACAGTATCAAGCTTGAGGCTAGATTGAAGAGAGATGAGAAGCCAACTAGTGAAATATGATAAATGAATCCTTTATAGTACCATTTTCTACCTAGACCATCTTCTAGGCCTCCTCTAAAACATCTAGAGACACAGATTACACAAGGTTTCAAAAAAGAAAGAATTCAAGAAAGACCTAGTGAAGGGGCATCATCTTCTACCCAACCTCAAAGGCTAGAGTCTCCAATTAAATACATTGATATGATTGCATTGCATCCTAGGGAAGCATTTAAATATGCCTTAGAGGCACTGGCTAGTGATTAAAATTTAGATGAAGAAGAGGTGTAATAATAATAACCTCAAAATTAAGTTGAGGAAATGGGAAAGTAGAAGGAGATAGCTTTGGACTTAGTTCTAGTTATTCCCCCTCAAAATAGAGAGTTTGAGATAAATTTGGTTCTTGTAGGAACCAAGAGGCCCAAATTAACCCTCACTCACCCTTTGAGTGAGGTTAATTTTTTAGTGATGAGAACCCTATTCATGGATAAACCATCCCAAAGTGGTTTATATATAAAAAGATTCAAAAGATTCTGACTCCTCACCATTACTAGGAAATTACAAAGTCTATTAACATCCATGTTCATAAGGATCTCAAACCATGGATTATGGAGCTATAGAAGGAAGATAAGGAAATACAAGTGGATGCTCGTAAATATTCAAGAAGATAAAAAATATAGACCTTAGAGCCTCCAAAGATTACACACACTTTAGTTGGTGTCAAGTTTGACCCAACCACAACTAGTTTGTAGAGGGTTTCAAAAAAGAGAGCCATGATTATAGGGGAGGAATTAACTTTTCAAAAAGTAAAATGCTTCATTAGATTAACTCAAATGGAGGGTCAAAAACTAGGTGAACACTATATTTTTGAAGATGATATAATTGAGGTTGCCCAATCTTAAAGTGGCCATCTACAAACCAACATCAAGGGCATAAAACAATAAATAGACAACCTAGAGAGGTCAAAGGAGAATCTAGAGAAATAAGTTGTATTATTTATTCCTAATGTAATGATTGAAAATTTTGAGGGATCATATTATTACATGTTTGAATCTTTGAAATCAATAAGGGAAAGATAGAGTGCACTAAACTGATAAGATGCAGTAGCTAAGGGCTTAATCACCCAATGGTAGAGTTCTAAAGATAGGATAAAGGATTTAATTAACATCTTGATATGGGATGATATCCTTGGTTTCAAGACCATCAACATTTCTCATCTCAACACCATCCTTGGGTTGATTATGGATAAAATTAATAGTTTGACTACATGGTCCAAGTTTTTAGAGAGACACATAAAGGATGATAAAGAGCTACTAGACAAAATTGAATAACTCTTAGGGACCATGACTATAAAGCCTACAAATTTCAGCTCCATGGGCATCATTGTAGATGATGAATTCAAATAAAGGACCACTTTGGTCATGCAAGAGGTGAGGAGTAAGAGCCAAGGAAGTTCTATAAGTGACAACAATAGGGTCATGTATATTATTCTAACTATTGAAGAGAAGATAGCCAAAGCAAGGAGAATCAAATAAGCCTTGGAGAGAAATTATAGAGATCTACATGACCTAGTTGACCAAGAGGATGAGTTCTTCCTTGATCCAGATGTCAATTTAAAGTTAGTTTATGAACAACTTTAAAAGATAATGATTTACTTCAATGGGATTAAGGTACTTCATCAGTGCAGGGTTAACTTATTAGTTAGGGATATTCCATTTTGAGAAAGCATTATAAATTTTGAAAATTAAATATTCTTTTATAAAGGCATGTGCAGCTTGTTAGCACATTTGCCTAAAGGTCAATCTATTTTAGAAAGTCTAGTGTATTTAAGAAAATTTGTAGAAAAGACATATATCCTTTGCATTTTGTACACTTTTAAGTTGATGCAACTGACTGACATGATTCCTTAGAGTATATTAAATGATCATTGTAATTTGTAAAGAGAAGGGAGTTTTTGAGCTACAAAAACTAATGTAAACTTTGACACAATTAATACAAGCAGAGAATTTTGAGAAGATTGTCTCATTTTATTTATGTCAATTATTATTTAGCTCCTCTCTCAATTATCTATTATAGGTCTTTAATTTGAATAATTTTTAAGAATTCTATATGTTCATATTTAATATATGGTTGATAATTTGTGAAAACACTAGATTATTTGAATGTTCTTAGGTTTACTTCATTTTATTTACTCTGTAAGGATGTATATATGTTGTTTGACTACAGTAGTAAATCTTTAAAGTAAAGCTAGTTCTTACTTGTATTTCTCCATACTATCTTTAGATACTTTCCTAGTGTGTGGTAAGATTTGGGCGTATGCTATTTCATGGTATACATTAGTTAAATGTATGTTCACTAGGAATTTAAACCTTGTCATGATGTTTGAGGTAGAGATCAACAACATATTTTCTTTCTACCCTACCCTTCCCTTTTTTTCCTTTTTTAAATAAATCATTGTAGCTTAGCATTATTGTAAATATCCATTTCAGAATAGTATTAGATTAAAATTTGATCAAAATTCACTAATATTAATATAGATTACTACATATTTTTCAAATATTATTGAGAGGACCAAGGTGGCTCCTAACCACCAAGTTTTATGAATATTGTGGAATAGTTTGCTTGCTTTGTTGTTAATTCATCACAGGTAACCAAATTACCACAACCTACTACTCATGCTCTAAATTATTTGAGTTATAAAATAAAAGTGTTCTTCAAACACTAAGAACACTTGTGATACCCTCAAAGGTATCAACAAGTGGAGCTCCACTGGCACTAGAAGGAGGGCCTCAACCAATTCTTGTGAATTTTTAGGATCTTTATTAATTTTGGTGTATTTTTATCAAATATCATTTAATTATTTACATAATTTTACTTATTTTATCATAATTGTGTAGAGTTTGGTGATCTTCATGGTTTTGGACCCATTTTTTTGCTTCATTTAGACAAAGACCAATGTTCTTTGAAATAATACACTTGATTATGGTAAGATGAATTTAACTTTGTCAATTCAATAGGTTTGAATAATATGTATTTTGGTTAAATATTCATATATCCTTTAAAAATTTGATCTTAATTGAGTTTAGAGTTGTAAAGATCATTTACATTCATGTATTTGGACATATCTTTGAGATAGTTTAGCTGAAGATATTAGTTATGTGTTGTTATTTACATGAATATTTGAAAAAATCACTTAATATGTAAGTTAAATCTTTGTTATTTGTAAATATTGATTTGAAAAATTATATTTCAAACATAATTCAAAGTTATCAAGCTAAAATTTACTAGAATTGAAACAAGGCCACATTCAAAAATAAGGGAACCTCTGTTTGAACTAGAAATTCATAGGAGAGCTAGGTGAGACAAAGGTAGGCATATATGTTTAAATTATTTTCCAACTTACCACTCCAAGATACTCCTACATTCAACCTTCATCAAGATATGGCCTAGCTAGGGGATTCCTCCATCAACATACTAGGTGTAGTACACAATCTCCCTTGCAAGTTGAGAAATATTTGCCAATGTTTAGTCTAAAAGGTGTTATAAATGTAAAGGAACACATTAAAACATTAAAATATATATTAAGATTTTTAAATGTCACCCATGAAGTTGTATCATGTAGGTTGTTTCCTTTTACATTTAGGGATGTTGCATGTGAATGATTTCTAAATTTTCTTGACAATTACATTACTAACTAGGATCATTTTAAAAATGTTTTCATTGACCAATTTGGCAAGGCCATTAGTTCTTATGTCTTGTACCATTATTTCACCACCATCAAAATAGATGCTAGTGAGTCCATAAGAGCATTTAATGCTAGGTTTGAAAAGATGCATAACTAGAACATAGATCCCTACAAACCTAATGATGTTTTGGCTTTATAAATATATAAATATGTAGTATATCCTATGACTTATATGTTATTGAAGATATCTCTTCTAGTCATAACCACCTTATCCTAAGCCTATTTTGAAGCAGTGATCATTAATGATCAAATGCATCCCCAAGATTAGATGGCTTACTCAATTCTTAGTGTCAACCAATATATGCCTACCTTGAACATCTTTCCTAATAACAATCATAATATGCCACCTCTGAATCAGATCCTAACATTGAACTAGTTACCCTTGAGCCATGTTACTCCTAATCAAAACTTCAGATTCTTGAACCATATTTTAATTGGGTTTAATTCAAATGATCAAAAGTATTTGGTACCAATAAATGGTACTAATTATAATTAGGTTCATAATTCAAAAACTCCCAAGAGTGAGAATGACTCTATATCAAAGATGGTACAAAATCCAAGCACTACTTTTCTTTAATTGTAAAAGCAAGTTAACCATACAAGAGAAAGATCATTTAGGAACTTCTCATTTAAAATATTTGATAGACTCAATAATAGATTATAGAATGATAGTTCACATAATAATATGAAAAATGAACCATCTATTGATAATAAGACCATGGACATTAATATTATTGATGTTGCATTAACTGATTACTATAGAGCTCATTTTATTGATAAACATTGTGAAATGGCCTATATTGAATTTTGCAAAGCTTTTGAAGCCTTTTAGGAAGAATTGGACACCTTTAAAGTTGTTCTTAACAAAGATAATGGTGCAAGTACATCAAGATCTAAATCTATTGATCAAGCCTTCATGGTGGAGATATTTGACTTCCCTTTCCAATAAGACAATGAATTTGATGATGTTATTGAAGAAGTTCATGATTTCAAATAGTTTTTGAAGAAAACTTACCCTCTAAGGAATAGAGAGTAGAAGTATCTCCTGACTACTTCAACACCTCCAAATAACTTTGGCAATCCTACATACACTTCATCAGATAATAACCTAGAGCCTCCAAAGGTAAGTACATTTAAGAAAAATATTGATGCATTTATTTCATCAAATAAAATTGGGTATAATATTGTGGAAGACATGAAGAAAATTAGGGCTAATATTATGTTGCATGAATTAACATAGATCACTAAATAAAAATACCTATTGTTGGAACCTTGTCTAAGAAACCTAGCAAGCCATCCAAAATTGATAATGCCAATGTTGATATGTACAAGGTTAAGATAAAGTCCCCACCATTTGTGCTTACTATCAAAATGTTTGGTAAAAATCTATATAATTGTTTGTTAGATTCAGGTGCTTCTACCAATATTATGCTAGTAGGTATTTGTAAACATCTTGGCTTGACTCTTATCAAATCTAACAAAGTTTTTACTTAGATAATTCTAGAGTGAAAGTAGCTAGGGAATTATTAAATGTTCATATGCAACTTGCTTATGAGCCTAGAGTCCAATAATTTATTGACATATAGGTGGTAGATATTCTTGATGCATATGGGTTTTTGTTAAGTAGGGAATGGACAAAAGTCCTGAATGGATACATACACATTGATTTCTCACATATGTGACTGCCATGGAAAGAGGTACCAAATCAAATTAGAGTGGAAAGAGAGCCAAGGATGAAACATATGATCATGGAATACAATGTTGAGAATGAAAAGGTTAACTTAGTGGACTTTGATTTGGGATTTTTCACTCTTGAAAATACCAAGGTAGGTAAGTAAGTATAAACCTTCTCATATTTTCCCTAGATTATGTAAACTACATTTTTATGGGGCTTGATGTAATTCTAGGTCTAGAGTAGGAGTTGTCTTAACCAATCCTATTGGTAAGAAATATCACACTTCATATATAATAAAATTTCCATGCACCAATAACCTTGTAGATTATGAAATACTAATATTAGGTTTGTAATTTTCCATCAAGTACAAAATAAAAAAACTACTAGTTTATGGTGATTCAGAACTAGTAGTCAATTAGGTAAAGAGTAGATACTAGTACAAATTGTCATACCTTAAGAGATATAAGTTTAGAGTATATGATTTATTGGAGTCCTTTGATTATTTCAACATTGTTTATATCCTTAGAGAGGATAACAAAATTATTGATGAGATTGCCTCAGCTACATCTAACCTTATGCCAAGCCAAGACTCTCTAAACTTTAGCATTGAGTTAGTCCTATGTCCCTCAATCCCAAATAATATGAACCCTATGAAAGTTTCTAATGAATACCAATAGATCCTATGTTTCATGACTAATTTAGGAGTATTTGAAACATATGTCATAGATGAGGCTAATGATAATAATCTTGAAGAAGATGGTAGATTTGATTGTAAACTCATTCAGTTGAATGATAACAAAATTCAAAAAGGCATGATTGCCTTAGAGAGTTTATTTGAATAGGATAATATGGATACGAACACTAGGATTCCTAAGGTGAGTGGGAAGGATTACAAGTTAGTTGATCTTGGACCTGAAGATCAACTTCAGCTAGTTAACATTGGCACATCTATGAGTATTGAAGATAAAAAAGCAAAAGCCTTGCTAACTAACTATAAGGACATAATTTCATGATCCTATGATTAATTAAATAGTTTTGATCTAAAATTCATCACTCAAACCATACACTTAAAGAAAGATTTCAAACATTTTAGACAAAAGTAGAGGCCTATCAACCCTATTTTAGAATTGATGATTTTCAAGAAGTTAAAAAGTTTTTAGATGTAAAGATTGTATTTCTAATTAGGCATTCTACCTAGGTTTCCAATTTGGTCATAGTAAAAAAAATGGTGAAATAAGATTGTGTATTGATTTTAGACACCTTAATAAGTCATCTAAAAAAGATAACTATCCCTTGCCTTCTTAAGACCAAGTTATATAAAGTGTTTCTAGTTCTGCTATGATGTCCTTTCTTGATGGATTTTTAGGATATAAATAGTTACTATTTAACCAAGAAGATAGGATGAAGATTACTTTCACTACCAAATAGGGCATGTTTGCATACAAGAGGATGCCATTCAGACTAATCAATGTAGGAGCAACATTCCAAAGAGTTATGGATCATGCTTTCCAAGGTTTGGTAGGTAAATGCATCATTAGACATATGTACCATCTAACTATTTTTTATAATAATAGGGAAGACCACATTATGTATTTACATCAGGTATTTAAAAGGTGTAGAAGGTATGTGATTTCCCTTAACCCAAAGAAGATTATTTTTTGTGTTACTAAGGGAAATTTGATAGGCCATGTCATTAATAAGGAAGGAATATCTATAGCTATTGAAAGAATATAAGCTATATCAAGGATAGATCTTCTTAATAGTAAGAAATAACTACAATCATTCTTTGGAAAAATTAACTTTGTAAGGAAATTTATTTCTAGTTTTGCAAAAATTGTTAAACCATTGAATGATATGCTAGAAAAGGACACCAAAATTACTTGGAATGAGGAAACTAAGAAAGCCTTTAAGGTCACCAAAGAATTTTTTTTTCAAACTCCAGTCCTGATAAGCCTAGAATTCTTTAAGGATTTCTATCTTTACTCCTTTGCTTCTAACCATACTATTGTTATAGTCTTAACTTATAAAATTGAAGGATGTGACCATCCAATTTATTTCATGAGAACAAATTTTAAAATTTTTGAGTTAAATTATTATTTAATTGATAAATAAACATGTGCATTAGTAAATTTAGTGAAAAAATTTAAGCACTCCATTCTTAGGAATAAAGTACACTCCATCCTACCTAACCCTACCATAAAGCTCATGCTAAGCCAAAATAAAATTAGGGAGTGAAGAGGTAAGTGAATGACTATTCTCTAGGAATATAACTTTTAACTCAAGACTACAAAACTAGTAAGGTGCCAAGGTATAATTCAAATGATTTACAATTTTAACCCCAAGCTTAATGTCATATATATTGAACAAGTCAGTTTTTAGTCCAATGACTGGTATGATCATATCATTCACTTACTGATTAATGGTACTTGTCCTATAAGAATAACTAAAGAACAAAAGAGATCTCTAAGACTCAGAGAATCACATTACCTAATCAATAATGAAGTGATATATAGGAATAAATTTGAAGGTGTCTACCTAAGATGCATTTTAAAAGAAGAAGTTCTCAAGATAATGAGCACATTTCATGATAATCTAGGAAGTGTGAATCCATCTAGAAGAACCATAGCTCAAAAAATTCTAACGTCTAGTTACTTTTATCCAACCATCTTTAAGGATTCTCAAAATAATGTGAGAGAATGCCATTCATGCCAAACATTTAGTATAAAGGATCCAAAAGCAACAATGTCATTGCAACTAGTAATGGTCAATAAACCCTTTGCATAGTGGGGGTTAGAATTTGTAGGGCTGATCAAACCCAACTCATCAAAAGGTCACAAGTATGTCCTCATATCTAATGAATATTTCACTAAATTTATTGAGGTAGTGGCCACTAAGATATGAAAAATTGAAGACTTGATCACCTTTTTAGAAGAAAACATATGCATCAGATTTGGAACTCCAATCTCCCTATTATGTGATAATGTATCTACCTTCACAGCTATTGAAATGACAAAATCGGCATATGATAATATTATCATTCTCAATTTATCATCCAACTATTACCCTCAAGGTAATGGAGTACTTGAATATACCAATAATAACTTGATGAAATCAATAAGTCTAGAGTAGATAAAACTATAACTTGGCATAAACTTCTAAAATATGCCCTTTTGGTAGAAAAAATAAGAATTAAGTAGGACCTAAATGCATCACCATTCTTTATGGTGTATTTCAAATATCCCATCTTCCCTATCACCCTCAAGTTACCTATATACAATTTCATGTAAGAATATATGGAAAAAGATCAATAATTTTCAAATTCAAGACTGCTAGACATTGTTGAGATGAAAGATGCATGAGAATAAGGATTTTTATAATTTTAGTAGACACCATACCATTTTAAAGAGGTGGTTTGATAAGAGATCAAAAATAAAGGTGCTTAGACAAGGATACTTAGTTATTCTTTGGGACAAGGCATCTCAACCTAGGGGAAAACATGAAAAGTTCATACCACTAAAGATAGGCCCTTACCAGATTGTCAAGACACTTGGGAATAACATCTTCAAGCTAAAATATGTAAAAGGAGTAGAATTCACATTGACCACAAATGGTTATTACCTCAAGAATTACTTTCATACTACTCCTCTTGGGGTGTTCATAGAGTAAATCTATAAGACTAGTTAGAGTTAGTGTAGATATGCTAGTTTAGTTTCCTTCTACTCTTTCTTTCCTATCTCTTACTTTTACATATGTTTGTGCATATTTATTTACTTGTTCTTTGATTTATACTTGTTTTATTTATATTGTCTATTTAATTTATTTATTTTATCCCTTGTTTCTAATAATTCCTTTCCCTCAGCTCAAAGTTCATCTTAAATACTTAGGAACTCCATAGTTTATAAATGTAGGTATGAATCTCAAACATACATTGATCATGGGTTTGAAATTTAAGATTATGCTATGGTTTAAAGGAACTAGTAAGGAATAGTAGATAGGTCAATTTTTTTATGAATGTTTGAACATTATTTTTCTCTTAATTTGGTTTCAAGAAGAATCACACATGTGGGATGAAATATTGAATTATTAAGGCATAATCATGTTTGCACTTAACAAATGTCCTTAACTAGGACAAAGTTGCAACCATAGGTAATTGTCTAAGGATCTAAAATTTGACCAAATCCCTAAACCTAGATAACTTGGTTCCCAACCTTTGATATAAATCCTAAAAGATCTAAAAATACAAAATGTAAGAACTTATTACAAAATCAAAGTCTTCCAAGCAAAGGTGATTTTTGTAATCTCCATCAAGGCTATGGCCACCTAGATGGAAATGGAGTAAGTCCTTGAGTGGAGCCAAAAGCATCTATATTAAGGTTATGGATGCATGGATGGTAGTAGAGCAATGCCTAAAACCATCCCTAAGATAAATCATGGTTATTAATGAATATCCCTCATTCTATAACTCCATTTTAATGAATAATGATTTGAAACATAGAAGTTGTCTCCTGAATCCCATGATAAATAGTAAGTGGAATAAAATCACACACATAACATGACTAGGTTTTGATGTTTGATTCTAATTTTTTATATTTAAGGTTTGTTTTAACCATTAACTGATCTTGATGATGGCACTAATAAACTAGAATAAGTAATCTAGTCATTTGTCTAAACTAGAGTCATTGAATTCTAACATATTGTAATGTTCCCCTAAAATTTTCCATTTATTGAGGTTAACATACCCCCTATTTGTAAAAATTGGGGACCCATGTGTTAAAATATGAAAAATTTGTATTTTGAAATTGAAATTCCCTTTACTAGAGCATCATTAAATTATTTCTCACATTATTTGAATTTGAAGATCATCTGTCCCTTGGTCTAGTTGGTCTTCTTTATTCATGGTTCTACTTTAGCCTTGTCTAATGTTACTAATAGTGTATCTATACATTTTATATCATAGGTTTAATGGAGCTCTCCTTGATGGGATCATACCTAGATTTCATAGTTTTAATGATTTTATCTCAAATTGACATTTTAATAGCCTTTGGTATATTCAAAGTCAAGTTGAATCCATGTTCAATCTTCTTAAAACCCTCATTCATAAACCCTATCACAAGATTCTTATAGAGTAAATTTAAAAACTCTCAAGAACAATTTTTGTGGGGACATTTTAAATAGTCCATAGACTTAAGCCTTAATCTAAAAGTTATGCATTTGGTCCCTTTCACATCTTGAGATCCTTTGTCCAATTTTATTTTAACATGGTCTGAAACTAATACTATAGGGTTCTTTTTATTAAGTTACTAGCTTGGTCTAACTTTATTTTCACAAGATTAAACTAATGTATTAGTCTTAAGGCCAAGTTCTCATTTAACAACATGAACAAGAACCTGGTCCTAAGTTTTTATCCTAAGTCTTATTTGCCTCGATTCCCAACTTAAGCTGCATGCTTCTCTATAGGATCTATGACCCACATGAATTCAGGTAGAAATGATTGAATGGTGCAAGATGGACCCACTAATTCCAAAGCTTTAACCAGCTGAACCAATCATGTTTGATCATATATATTGATCAATGGCCCATGGTTGAGTGGATGCCAAAGATCAGATGATAATAAATCAAGAGGGACCCCCTTTGTTATGACATATACTTAACCTAAGGCTTACCCTAAATTTGTATTATATTTATTAATATAATGAAACCTTAGCTAAATGCTTATGTAATGTCTTTTTAATTATTCAAAGGGTTTATTCTCTATTATGTTGTAACTTAGATTATAGACTTTAATCTTTAGTCCTATTGGTATTTATTAATGTAAACAAAGCATTAGTCTATAGTCTTGGTCTAAATTTTATGAGGTCCCAAGATTACTTAATTCATTTATGACTAAAAGAACCAATCATAGCTAACAACTCAAATCATGATTAACAGTTCACATTGGGTTAGATGAATCTAATCCTATGATGCATAATGATTCAAAATTTTACAAGGCCTACTATGTCTCACAAGACTTAAATTTGACATTCTCATGCCCATTTTCTCATCATTTGACATTCGTGAGGCCATTATTGACATTCATGAGGCCATCAAATTTAAGCCATGTTGATATAATACTATAGCTTAATTTTTATGTTTGTATGAATGGTATTGACATCCATGAGGACATCATTGATGTCTATGAGACTCGAATTGATGTTCTTGACATCATCAAAATTCAAGATCATGAACTAATCCAAATTAGATAAATAAACATGTTGTTTTACTTTATAGGATCAATGGGGTCTCATTTGGAAAATAATCATGCACTTAAATTTTAAAACCAATCTTTCACCTTAGATTGATTAAAGACCATGTTTTAAATAGAGGACCTTTTTAACCAGCTTGAGATTTGCATAAGGTCAATTATGAATTCCATGGGATTATCCTAAATTCTTATCCTAAACTTCAATCATGTTTTTTAGCATGATTGAACCTTAGAATAATAACCCTAGGTTTGGTCCCTTTATGTCTTAAGACCCCACCTTTTGGGACTCATTTTATTTATCATTTTCTAAATGTTTATAGATATAGACTTAGCCTAAGTATCTATCCTAAAGTTCTAATTTTATTCTTTAATATAATATAACCTTAGGCTAAATACTTATGGTTATATCTCTTATCATTTGATGGGGTCCCTTTTATTTTTATCTAAACTTAGATTAAATACTTTAGCCTCAATATTAATTCATATTTATTAACATGAAAGAAAACCTTGGAATAAAATATTTAACTTAAGTTCTTTACATGATCCCATGTTAACTTAAATTTCATGCACCTTTTTAAGATTGACAACTTATGTCTAATTAAGGTAACATAATCAAATGGAGTGATCAATGTGGACTTTTCAATATAAGCCCCAAAGGCCCAAAGAACCACCATGTTGAAAATGCATGATAAATATGGGACTAATAAATATGTAGAGCGTAGAAGGCCTAAAAGACTACCAAGTGGCATAACCATGGAGCCCAAGTCAAAGCATAACCAATGGCATGAAATATAAGGTAATATTTTCAAAGGGAAATGATTATTTTTAAATCATTTATGAATAAAATTCCATGAAAATCCATAGAGCTACCACATAGATACTACCTAAGAAAAAAAGGACAAAATGAAAGATTTTATGGGATAAAAAAAAGCAAATATATAAATTCAAAAGTTCCAATCAATTATAAGGCATGCACTTACTTGAGTGAAAATAACCATCACCATTAAATCTCAAAAAGACATACAAAAATCCCTAACATCTTGAAAAAACCTATTTTGATACCAATTTGATCACAATCAAGCTAAAAAGAGTCCAATTACATATAAACAAGTGTAAATCGACCTTGAGGTTGATTACAAACTAATAGTGAGAAATTTGTAGATTCATAGCCATGGAATCATGAAAATAATAAAAAAAGGAAGACACATAACTATACTTGACTTTAGATGTATAAGGAAGAGTCTTCAAAGACACTAAATTTGATGTGACAACATTGAACACTAGGGAAAATAACTAGTCCAAAATTTTTTAGGCCATTGAAGAGTTGCAAGAAATCACCAAAGAAGATGAAAAGAATGTCATAGTATATTAGCGATACTATGACATGGTCACCATCTAGATGACTAGTCTTTACCATACAGTAGCAAAGCTATAGGTACTTCATTATATATATGTTATTACCCCTATCACTAAGGATTATAGAATTGATCAGGATATGATAGTGCATGAACATAGTTTCAAAAAGGTTGAATATATTTTCCCATTGAATTTGAATGTTACTAAAAGATTCCCGTACCTTAGGTATATTTACCCACAATTAGGCCATGGTCTAGCCAAAATGTCCTAAAAATTACCCATGCCTCATGGCTATATTCAAGAACCCAAGTGAACCAGGACCCCACTAGAAATATCCCAATCTCCAAATTCAAGGTAGGAATTATAATGATGATAAATTTTCGTAAAAAATTGTATGGGCCCCCTCTCTCCACCTATATTAATAAAATCTAGGTCCCTTATATATATTTCATGGTTGAAAAATGACTTACTCCTCTTATATAAGAAATGATTAGTATTTGACTGAAGTAACAAATTTTTACCATAAAGAAGATGACTAGTAATCACTTATTTATGATGTATTAAATTTTGGATGCCCTATTGGCCACTACCCAAATCCTTAACATCAAAAAATGGTCACTTGATGGAAGGAAAATAATATCTCATTACTATTCCAAACTACATATATTCAATAATAGAGACCACATATAATTAATTTGTGATTATGTATATCCATCCTTGTCTAAGGCTATTATAGGGATACCTACAATGAGATTAAGTCCCTTGATCAATAATTATGTGTAACTTATTAGGGACCTTTAGTTATATACTGACTACATTGTAGTCAGGATATAGGGAATCTTATGTCAACCACTCAGATTACCAATCTATATATCCGCCAAGCTAGCTAAATAGGAGATAACATACCAATTATTCTATGGTATTAATGGTGTATTAAAAATTAAAAGGAAGGGGATACTCCATCCTTTCCCTTTGAATATTAGTAGAATAGTCTTGAAAAATTAGGACAATGTTGACATTATTTCTAGGCATAGAGACCCATTTAATTTACAACTTGATGATTTGAGGTAGTGGGACCCTCATAATAATGTTGTGAAATATTTGAAATCTAAATAGATTAAAATGAAATATGAACATCAAATTTATGTCCATGATACTATATGCATCTTATCATATTCATTTTTATAGGTCCTCAAAATATTGAAGAAGCATAATATCAAGTTTGAGGCCAGATTAAAGAGATATGAGAATCTAGCTAGTGAAATATGGTAGATAAATCCTTTGTAGTATTATTTGATACGTAGACCATATTATAGGCCTCATCTAGGATAGATAGATGCACAAATTTCATAATGGTTAGGAAAAGGGAGACTTGAAGAAAGACTCTATGAAGGGGTATCATCTTGTTCCTAACCTCAAAGGCCAGAGTCAACAATTGAATATATTGACACTAGTGCATTGCATCTCTAGGAAACATTGGAAGATGTTTTGGAGGCACTAGCTAGTGCTTACAAGTTATATAAATAACAGGTGTAGGAATAAAAACCTCAACCACAAGTTGGGGAAATAAGAAAGAGGAAGGAGATATATTTTGACCTAGTTCTAATTATTCCCCCTCAAAAGAGAGAGGCTAAGCTAGCTTTGGTTCCTATAGAAACCAAGAGGCCCAAATTAACCTTCACTCACCCTTTGAGTGAGGTTAATTTTTTTAGTGACACAAACCCTATTCAAGGAGAAACCATCCCATACTAGTTTATATATATAAATATTCAAAAGATCTTAAATCTACACCATCAATGGGCAATTACAAAGTCTATTAACATCCATGTTCATGAGGAGCTCAAACCATGGATTTTGGAGCTATAGAAGGAAGAGAAATAAATATAAGTGGCTTCTCTTAGATATTCAAGTGGCTCATAAATTGAGATCTTTGAGCCTCCAAAGATTACACACTCTTCAGTTGGTGACAAGTTTAACCAAACCATAGCTATCTTGTAGAGGGTTTTTGAAAAGAGAGCCATGATTGTAGGGGAGGAATTCACTTTTCAAAAATTAGAACCCTTAATTAGATTATCTCAAGTGGAGGGTCAAAAACTAGGTGAGCACCATATTTTTAAAGAGGATATACTTGTGGTTTCCCAAGCTCAAAGTTCCTAGCTATAATTTCACGTCAAGGGAATGAAACAACAAATGGAGAACCTATAGAGGTAGAAGGAGAATCTAGAGAAATAAGTTGTTTCATATATTCCTAATGCAATGATTGAAAATTTTTAGGGATCATTTTATAACATGTTTGAATCTATAAAGTCAATAAGGGCAAGATAGAGTGTACTAAATTGATAAGATGCAATAGTTAAGGGCTTAATCACCCAATGGCATAGTTATAAAGACAAGATAAAGGATTTAATTAACATCTTGATAGGGGATAAAATCCCTAGTTTTAAGACCATCAACATTTCTCATCTCAACACCATCCTAGGGTTGATTATGGATAAAATCAATAGTGTGAGTACATGGTCCAAGTTTTTAGAGAGACTCATCAAGGATGATAAAGAGCTATTGGATAGAATTAAATGACTCTTAGGAAGAATGATTTCAAAGCCTACAAAGATTAGCTCTATAGGCATAAGTATAGATGATGAATTCAAACAAAGGACCACTTTGGTCTTGTAGGAGGTGAAGAGAAAGAGCCAAGGAAGGTCTAAAGGTGACAATAGTAGGATCATGGATATGATCATAACTCCTAAAGATAAAATAGCTAAAGCAAGGAGAATCAAAGAATATTTGGAGAGAAATGATAGAGATTTGGATGACCTAGCTGATGAAGAGGATGTGTTCATCCTTGAGCCAATTATCAATTTAAAGTTAGTTGATGAACAAAATAAATAGGCAATGTGATTACTTCGATAGGATCAAGGCAGTTCATCAGCATAGGGCCCACCTATTAGTTAAGGATATTCCCTTTTGAGAAAGAAATGTAAATTTTGAAAATGTATATTTCTTTTGTAAAGGCATGTGCATCTTGTTTGCACATTTGATTTAAGGTCAATGTATTTTATAAAGTCTAGTGTATTTTATAAACTTTGTAGAAATGAAAACTATCTTTTACATTTTGTACACTTGTAAGTTGATGAAACTAATCGATATGCTTCCTTAAAGTATATAAAAGGAAAATTATCATTTGTAATGAGGAGGGATGTTTTTTGATCTACAAGTAGAGATTTTTGAGAAATTTGTCTCATCTTGTTTGTGTCAATTTTTATTTATCTTCTCTCTCAATTGTCTATTTTGGATATCAAATTTGAATGGTTTTTGAGAGTTATGCACAAACATCTTTAATATAGGGTTGCTAATTTGTGAAAATGCTAGATTAGTTGAATGTTCTTAGGTTTACTTCATTTTATTTACTTTGAATAAGGATGTGCAAAAGATATTTGACTATAGTAATAAATATTTAAAGTAAAGTTGGTTCTTACTTTTATTTCTCCATACTATCCTTAGATACTTGCCTATTATGTGATAAGATTTGGGAATATGCTATTTCATAATATACATTGGTTAAATGTATGTTCAATTGGAATTTAAACCTTATCATAATGTTTGAAGTAGAGGTCAGTAGTATATTTTCTTTTTACCCTACCCTTACCTTTTTCTCCTTTTTTAACTAGATCATTATAGCTTAGTACCATTGTAACTATTCTTTTTAGAATAGCCTTAGAGTAAAATTTAATCAAAATTCACTAATATTAGTATATATTACTACATCTTTGGAAAATATTGTTAATAGGACCAAGGTGTCTCCTAACCACCAAGTTTTACAAATATTTTGGAATAGTTTGCTTGCTTTGTTGTTATTTCATCATAGGTAACTAGATTACCACAATCTAATACTCATGATCTAAATTATTTGAGTTCTAAAATGAGATGTGTTATTTAAACACTATGAACACCTATGATACACTTATAGGCATCAACATGATTGTATGATCATGTGGAAGCAAAGAAGGAGGAGGCCACTCCAAAATATAAGGAGGTAACTTAGTGGTCTTACAAGTGTTTTATAATTCATTTGGTTCATCATCATCAAAATTGGAAAGAATGACTTATAAATATAAGTTCATGTTAATGAATCTAGATAGAGGTACAATGTTAATTTGTGGAATGTTGGAATTTTATATTGAGATTTTGGGTTGGGTAGTTGGATACTCCATAAATTAGTATCAGCCTCATATTTATAGGATTTTATTTTATGGTTGAATTTGATACATTGAATACCTAAGGAGGCAACAACCTTCATATAATGTGTCCATGAGTATCTAGAAGTATATTTTAATAGAGCAGTAAATCATGGACCATGAGCTTGGTATGTATGGTCTTGGGTGTAATAGTGATCGAGAACCAAATGCAACCAAGTGGTTTTTTATTTATCTTATCATATTGATGACATGTGAGATGAGTTTGTTTAATATGATCTTTGGTATACCTAATTTTTTAAATTAACCAAAGTGAATTAACATTAATGTTTGATCCTTCATCTACTAAGATGTTTTAATAAGGGTGGTAAATTATAATTTTAATGAAGAAGGGTGGATCATCAATTTGAAAAATAAGTTCATTGTTAATCATATATTCTTCAGGTAATTATATGGAAGGTTTGGAAGAATTATAAATAGTTTTTATAGTATGTACATCTATTGGGGAAGGGTCTTAAGGAGGTTGTTCCACTTCAATAGGTGGTGGTTCTTCAATGTTTTCTAATTGTTTTATTAATACTTTTTGATGATATGGAGAAGTATGAACTTGCTCCATGAAGGGTATTTTACAATGCATTGAATTGATAACTTCTATGAACTTCTAATGAGATTTATAAGATGAAGAACCAACATAAGTCTAGGTAGGTATATTTGATTTTAAAATAATAGAATTAGTTTAGGTTTTGGTTGGGTAGTGGTAGTTTTGATGTCTTTGATAAGTTGTTCATCAAGTAATGATTTTTTGGCTTAGTAATGGGATTTTTGTGAGTGGGTTTACATTGATAATTCACTTTAGTTAAGTTAACATATATAGAATTGGTATAATATTAGTCATAATCAGAATTAATTGCACATATATATTCATTTGAGTGTTGTGGGTTTGAAGTAGAATAAGTTTTTGGAGTTTTGGATGACGAAGTATTGGCAACTTATTAATTTTGAGAGTCTTTGACATAATCATGATGACTTATTATGATCATAGGATCATGATTGAATGTATCACCTAACATAAAATAAATAAAAAATTTGGTTAGGCCATGACATGTTTCATGGGAATGACACAAATCAACATAAAATCAGAAAAAAAATTAGGATCATACAATGTAAGTGTATTATTAGTGTAGGTGAAAGGTTAAGGAGATAATAATTTCTTCATTTGTTAGACTACTAATGGTTCATGGGAAGCTTGGTAGTTATCCATTTTAGCTACTCTTGTTTTTCTTTAAGGAGGGATTGTTAGTAATTACATTAGTGTAATTGTGGAAACATCCTTTGATGGATTTAAAGTTGATCTCAAACTATTTCATAGAAAGTTTTATTTTTTAGCTTGATCAATTACATCCTTTTGAGTTTGGGGAGAAAAAGTTCAAACCTTATATTGAAGGTATTGTGTTAAGGCATTTATAAATAGTTTAAATAAGTTTTCATCAGTCTTCTTATGATAAGATTTATGAGCTAAATATTTCCATAATTTAATGAAATCATGAGCTAATTTAGAAAGGGATTTTTTAGCATTGATAAAATGGAAAAGACAATTTTCATGAAGATCATTGTGTTGAAATTCCTTAACTAGAATATTGACTAAGCCCTCAAGCTTTGATATAGAGTGTTGAGGGAGTTTATTATACCATTATAATACATATCCCATGACTATTTTGACTATAAGTTTGGTAGTGTAAAATTTATTGGTTTAAGTCTACTCTTTGTAATGGTTACTAAATGCTTTAAGGAAATATACAGGGTCTTTGGTCCCATCATATTTAATAGTTGGATAGATATCTCCAATATCAATAGAAAAAATGAAGGGGGATAAAGGTTCATTTTGAAGACTGTGGACCATAATGTTGTGCAAATGGGGTTGGGGAATGATATTTCCTATGACATCTCTAAGAGATGGAGGGATAAAATTTTGGTTATTTTGAGGTAAGTGAATATGAGGTTGATTAGACATGTTTAATAAACAAGGTTGAATTTACATCATTTGATAAGTATTATATGCTTGCATAATATTCATTTGTTGAACTATTTATGCAATAATTTAGGAGGTATCAATTGGTGGATTGGGTTTATTAGTGTTTAAAGATAGATTATTAGGATTGGTAGGAGGATAATTGCCTGGATTGGTATTAAGGAATGGTTTATTAGGTGGAGGATTGTTACATGATAGATTGTTGGTGTTTAAAATATTTCCTTTAGGGTTATTGGTTAACCTTATGTCAATTAACCCTAAATTATAATAAGGTGATCTTGAGGAGAGTTGTCTTGATAAGTGTTATCTAATTTTGACCCCTAGGTCAAAATAGAATCCCTATAGTCAAAAACATGAAACTTAGGTGATTTAGGAGGTCCTATTTGAGTCCAAAATGGTTTATTAGCATTTATTAAGATAATTTTGGAAAGATTAAGGTAAGTTCATATTTTGGTCACATAGTGGTTTAAGAATGTCATGTGGAGATAGGTCTTGGTAAATGTGTGCCATAGGTGATTATGGGTTTATTAATTTGATTTCATGTGTAAAACACCTTTTCACAATATTTCATAAGTTTTGTAAAGTTTGAAGGTCATTTGATAACTTTAAGGTGTTAAAAATGAGTGAAAATGTGGTTTTTGGCTAACATTGATGTTTTTCAAGTTCACTAACTTCAAAATCCATAGAAGACACTTTAAAAGGCTTGGAGTAGTTAAATAATTGTTACACCAGTTAGAGGAGTCAAATAAAGTTAGTTTATTGGAGATTAATGCCACTTTGAAGAGTTAAAGGAAGTTTTAAAAACATGTTGAAGTCATGTGCAATTTAAAAAATTGAAGAGGTATAATTTGATCTCCTATAGGTCAAAAAATCTTATAAGGAAGCTATATATCCAAAAGTTTTATAGAATCCCTCCTCTCCTCCATCGCTCCCTTTAGAAGTTAGTGAAGGCCAAATTCAAGTAGATGGTATATACAATACAATTAGAGTTGGAGGCTAAAATTTTGGATAAAGTTTGGGATTCCTATTGTATTTTAATTTGTTTAATTTTTATTTTTATTGGTTCACTTAGCTTTATGAACAATCACTAAGAGCCCAGACTACTTTTTAAGAGATGAAAACCCCATAGGCTAAGTTTGGAGAAATTCTAATGAAAAATTTGAATTCATGGCTACTTTAAAATAAATTATTTTAGTTCTAATACATCTTTATATACCTCCCACACTTTCATTCTTCATGGTGGCACATTTGAATATCTTTTTGGTATGAAAAGTGGTTCTTGAGAAGTTTGTAAGTGACTAGTAACTTTTCTATGTTGCAAATGTTAGGAAAAGTGGTATAATGTATCTAAGTGGTTATATATAGTCCAATTTATATTTTCAATCCATTCATGTTCTTCCTTATCACTTAAAAATTTTTTACAAGCTTCGCATGGTCATTTCCTTTACTCATCTCTTGAGACTATTTTCTTTGTGTGTCTACATAATAGTTTAATAGAGTGAGTTTGTATGAGTTTTAGGGAGATTGAGGATGTTTTTAATGTCTCAATAATTGATTTAGTGGTTAAAATTTCTTTTGAGTCTTAATACTCATTGTTTCACTTGCAAAGCTTCAAACATCAATTTACAATCTTTATCCCATACAAGCCTATAGGTTTGATAATTCAAAGATGTTTCACATTGTCAATAACTTTTAATGTTTAAAAATCATAATCATGGTTATTATTAAAGTTTATAAATGATAATTTATCAATGATATATCTCTTAAACACCTAAATTCAATGGTGGATACAATGATAATCTAATAAAGCCTAGTAAGACACACATTCAAGACTGTGTATTTTGAGATAGTAGGTATAAAGTTTGAAAAGATGATTTGAGAGAATTTATGAAATTTGATTTAAGTGATAAATATTATCTCTAGGTTTGAGTCATTTTATGTATCAATGTGTAATAAAAAAATCCAACTCAAAACTATACACACTAAGAACTGCCATAGTAGTCACCTATAGCCTACATTGAAACATGCTTTAAATAGAAATGTTATGAAATTTTAGAGTATTAAATACTTTATGAAGGGTGTTTAAATATAACCATAAAATTAAAAATACATTAAAAATTTTAAAAAATTCTTGGAGACCTAAGAAGGCTAGGAAGCCCAAAATACAGCTAAACTACCGTCTTGATAGTCACCTATAGCTCATGAAGTGAAGTTTGGTATTAAAAAAATGATGGTGTGTGATATAAAAATGTTTAAATTAATTTTAATGAGTCATTAACCTATTAAATTACAATATACAATAGAAAAATAAGTGATCAAACAAGGTCACAAGTCATATTATCCATACATAAACCAAACACAATCTTGCCTGAGATCTCAAGAGGGTTACTTGTATGAAGTTGTTTGAAGAAATTACAAGAGGATCTAAGGGGAATCATAAGGTATTAAAATGATAATAAAGAGACACCATATTACATCAAGACTCTCATATATAAGTTAAAACTTTGGAACCCCCTACATACTTAGCCAATGTTTGAAATAATTTTACCTACATAGGGAAGGTGTTTTCTTGTTAGGAAGAGTTAAAGAGACCACATGAATATCCAAAGGAGAATAATGTTTTAATATTTATTTAAATAATAAAACTTTAATCATGAAAACCTCATTAATAACCAATAATATGTAACATATTCATGACCCTGTTCTTCAGCCCTGTATAGTCCTAAAATGGCATGACACAAGCTTACTTAAGCAATTAGTAAGGAGATGATAGTGAACTCAAGTAGAGTTGAATTAGAAATTGAGGAACCTTGAGAAACTATTTTAAAATAATTTTATGAATAATATACACCTCTATCAAGGATAATAACATATTTTTTAGGCCTTATACAATCCTAGCACTCCTAAATACATACACATGCCTATTATCCCTTTAAGTCTATGTTTATTGGAAAGGTATTAAGGTATGAATGGTGAATAAAGGGAAGAAAGGTAAAATTATTTATGATGATTAAATATTTTTATATCATGAAATAATCTACCTTAGCTCAATAAATAATAAGGCAAAAACATGGTAGACCCTATTTAGTTTTGCAGTCTTAAGCACATTCACAGTCATACAAGATAGTCAATCTTAAAATAATGAAATGGAGTTAGTTGGAGAAAATTAAACATTGTATAATTTAGAGGAATATGGATATGGAATGTAAAAAACATTTTATGATGTCATAGACTCTAATAAATAAATAAAATTACAAAAATAGTCCATTAGGGTATGCTTGGTAGACTAGTGTAACAACCCTAGGATTGAGAAAGTGATATGTTGCAAATGTTTGATGAAGGAATATCATTAAAAACATATTTTAATAGATATATAGGATGTTATAGACCCCATTAAGGTCATTATAGACCAAAATAAGCTTAGGAGAACCACCTACAAATCTAAAACTTGCTCACCTCTCTCAGAATGCTTGTTTCCAACCGATAAGCCATCTTGCTTTGCTTGGTATGGTCAAGAGGATTTTAATGGGACCCTGATCCAAAAGTGTAAGTTATCAAACCTAATGTACTTCAAGTTTTTTAAAAAAATTGGAGGATTTATTTGTCCAACCTTATGAATCATCACTAAGAGTTCAAAGTATTTTTAGGCTACTTAGGTGGACTATACTAACTCATTTGAAGAGATGGAATTCAAAAGCACATAAAATGCCACAACTTGATCTTGAAAACTCTTGGATGTTTTTTATGACTCCAAGGAGGTTATTCACATGTACTTTAGTTGTTTGGACTGTTGTATGGATCACCAAAAATGCCTTATTTTATGTGTTTTTGGTGTTTTATATGGGTTTTGGAGAGATGGATAATTTTTAATCATTAGAGGAGGTAATATAAGACTTATTTCATCTCCTAAAATTAATAAATTTGATAAATAACCCCTGGAAGTGACCAAAAAAACTCCATTTTTTTAAGGTACTCCAAACACGCTTGTGAAGGGCTTGTTTTTTTTGGCCATTTTGTGGTTTCACTATAAGCACAATGTTCCAAAATAAAAAATTTGATGTGGAGGTTGGTTTTGTCATGGTTAAATTTAAGGAGGATTTTATATCCAAAATCCACTTTCTAGGCCTAGAGGCCTAATTAGACCTAATTAGTAGAAGAGATAGGCAAAAAAAGTAGACTTAAACATGGCATTAGCTCATAAAATTTTACATGGAATCATAAAAGGATATATGGTCATATAATATTTATTTATTTTGTTAATATAATTCATAAAACTCCCACACATGGAGAAAAATAGTAAAAAAGGCTATAAAGAATGAGACTTATTTAAGCTTTGGTAGAGAGTGACCTATTAGGGATAGTTTGAGGCATCAAAATGGATTTTTTTAGGTCCAATATGGTGAAAATATTCCATAAATGAAGTTTTTATGAGCTAAAATAACTAAAACAAAGTTTTGACTCTTTTGTCCAAAATAGGCCTAAGGAGATGAAGAGCCTTCTAGACACCTTGCAAGAGAATGGGGTGATGTGTCAAATAGGACCTATTGGGGTCAGATAAGATGTGTCAAGATTAAATAAAAAATTAAATATACACTTATTTTAGAAAGAATAAGGTTAATTTTCTTTCAACATGTCAAGAAGAATTAGAGTTTTAAGAAGCTATTCAAGGTGTTAAACATGCATTTCACCCTCCCACACCACTTGAAGAGATGGAACATCTAAAGAGGAGAAAAACATAGTGTCATAGACCTATTTAATTTATTACCTAACTCCTCTTCTTCTTTTAACTTACATTAAAATTATTTATCTTCTCTTCTCTCACACTTATGTTATATATTGAGCCACTTTGGCTTTGAAATGTATCCTCTACCTAGGAACGGTTAATCCTTTCTCATTTTTTCTACCAATAATCAATAAAACAACTATTTTTTTACCTCATTTTATGCCTACTATAGTGATAAATCTATAACCAGTTGATATTATCGAGTGTAAATGTATATTTCCTTATTTGAATCCTAGTTACCTTGCCTAAAGTGGTTATTTTTCTATTGTAGGCTATAGTTAGTGTCATTAGGGGTATCTTGTGGGCTTTGAAGTGGAAATATTTTTCCCTCTTAGCCTTATAATTCCTTACCCTTATAAAAACCATTAACATAATAGGCTCATTCTAGGATGTGTGTATGTTTATGTTGTCTTGTAGGTATTAGTGTATTATGAAATGTGTGGTAGCGATCAAATAAATATTGGTGCTCCACCATCGTAATTAGTTTTTCTAGTTATTTATCCCTAATTAAAATAAATTAAGTGATAGATTACTTAAATTGATCCTAATTGATACATCAAAAGGAGTTATCCCTTCAACATAGAGGTTTACCCCTATTAAAGACAACCCACATGTCTAGGGGTAATCCCATGTTTAACCAAATTTGTAAAGGTTTGAAAAACATTCTCTAAGGGTTAAGAATTTGGTTATAATAATTATAGAACACTTTTTAGGATATAAGTTCCAAAAGAGTGTAATAATTTTTTGTGTGTTATTCTATCTATTATCTTGTTGAAGCATTTAAGAAAACACCAATGGTGACTATGAATGCAATCAGCTAGTTATAATTAACTCAAGTACTTATTGTTAAAGTATTTTGATCAAATATTGTGTTTTATTTGAATAATGAAGTTGATATGGTTGGATATTATAAGATTTACTATTTTATACCTCCTTACCAACTTTGTCATGACCCATACTATGTTCCTCAATAGCCCTATCAAGATTGTTAGCATCCCTATGAGCCATGACAACCCTATGGTTAGCCTATTCCTTCTCCATATGATCGTGATGTTGTTTATCAACCTTATGAATAAACATATGAATAATTATATCAATAATATGTGATTAAGACTCTTGAATAATAATTCCAAGCTCTTAAGAGGTAACTTTTTAGAGGTAATCTTCCTCAAGTTATACCTATTTATCCTCAAGATTCCTCTTGTGTTCCATATAAATTTTATTATGCTCCTTATGAAATCATTAACTATTGTAAAGAGGAGCCTCTAAGAGAGAAAATAAAATCCTTAAAACTTCCTAATAGCTTCAAAGTTATAACTTGGAACCAAGTGGTGATGTCTTAGGGAAATAAAGATAAAGAGAGTGAGGACCAAGAAGTTGATCCCAAGAAAAAAACATTATGTTTGTTCAATCCCTATTGCCTTCTCCTCAAGAACCTAAAGATTTTCCATCTTGTAGGTCTATCCAATTATATTTTCAATGTAAATAAGACGCCTTAGTTTAGAAGGTGGAAGACAAATTTACAGTTGTTTAAGAGCCTCAAGAAGGCTATGAGAAAGGTAAGGTTCTTATTGAAAAAAATGAAATGTCTATATCCCAATTGAACATGCTTTCCCTTAAATAATTCCTGTAAGAATATCCAATTTCCAAATCCCCAAATTCCAAAAATATTCCTCCATCTACATGCCCATTCATGAAACATACACCACACCTCATACTCCCTATCTAACCCATAAACATGTTCACCACCCTCCCACCTCATCCCTTATTGAAGGACAACCCATCCTATGGGATACAAGAAAAGAAGATCAAGATAATTTTTTAATTGATCAAGAAGATGAATCAAGTGTCTATGATGAAGATCTCACTATAGGGACTCTCCTTGGTGAAAACAAGTACATGTCAACCTTCTTGAATAAATAAATAAAAGATATAGATCATGTTGTAGATATTCACAAAGAGATTGATCAATGAATGAGAGAGGAGGTGATTGAGAAGGACATCATATTAGCTGAGTTGGTTGATATTCATGAGAATGATCAAAAGGTTGAATTTAAAAATATAGTACATGATGGGGCTGAGTATGTAAATCTCCTTAAGGAGCTTGATGAGCTTGTAGATAATAATAAGTTTGAACTCATTTCAAAATTCCATGAAATATAATGAATCATCATTAGGTCAAGTTATAGGTAAATAATACCATGATAATATGGTTTAGTCACAAGAGGAATTCACCTTCATAGGTGATATTCTTTTCTATATACTTATTACATTAAATATAATGCCAAAGAGAGTGGCAAGAATGAAGGAGTTGATGGCATAAAAACCAAATTTCACAAGGTAACTTGCTTCATTCATTATTTCATATCATGGAACAAAGGATTGTGCAAGTTTTCCTTTTGATCCAGAAGGAGAGAATTTGTTTTAGGCTAGTTTTTTTATGTTATTTTTGTGTTTCCTAAGTACATGTTAGCACATGTGTGTGTTTTCATTCCTTTGTTTTGTGTGTGTGTTTTAATTTTGTGTGTTTTTAAGGTAATCAAGTTGACTTATTGGTCAAGTGTCAAGGTCTAATCTTTTTGTCTTAGAGTGCAATTGACTCTGTATCCTAATGGAAGGACAAGGCTACAGGTCTAGTTAGCATATCAGGCATGCTACCCCTATGAGTCATGAATTTGTTATCCAATTTTGACCCCCTAGGTTAAAATAGTATCCTTATAATCAAAAAATTGAAACTTAGGTGATTTAGGAGGTCTTGGTTGAGTCCCAAATACCTTTTTATAATTTATTAAGGAAAATTTGTTAATATTAATGTAAGGTCATATTTTGGTCACATAATGGTTTAGGAATATTATGAGGATATAATTCATGGTAAAGGTGTGTCATAGGTGATTATGGGTTGATTAATGTCATTTCATCTGTCAAAAATCTTTTCACATTATTTCATTAATTTTTTAAAGTTTGAAGATTATTTATTAGCTTTAAGGTGTTAAAAATAAGTGAAAACATGGTTTTTTATCTAACATTTATTTTTTAAAGTTCACTAACTTCAAAATACATAAAATACAAATTAAATAATGCTTGTATTAGTTACATAACTATTACACTTATTAGAGGAGTCAAATAAAGTTAATTTCTTAGAGTTCAACACCACTTTGAAAAGTTGGAGAAAGTTGTATAGACACGTCAAAGCCATGTGCAAGTAAAAACATTGAATAGGTTTCATTTAATATTATACAAGTCATAAAAAATACTATAAGGAAGTATCATATCCAAATGTTGAAAAAAATCACTCCTTTCCTCCATCTCTCCCTTTTCAAGCTAGTGAAGGCCAACTTTAAGCAGATGGTACATGTAGTATGGTTAGAATTGAGGGATGAAATTTTTGCCAAATTTAGGGACCCATAAAGTCTTATAATATATGGAATTGGTTTTTTGATTGGTTTTATTATATTTATTAACAATCGCTAAGATCTTAGATTATTTTTTAAGAGTTTAAAAACACACAGGTCGAGTTTGGAGTAATTTCAGTGCAAAATGTCAATTAATGGATTCTTGAAACAAGTTGATTTGAGTTATAATATGTGTTTATATTCTTCCCACACTTTAATTATTCATGGTGGCACATTTAAATGTCTTTTTGCCATGAAAAGTGGTTTTTGAGCAATTTGTGAGTGACTAGTAACTTTTTATGTTACATAGGTTTTCCAAAGTATTTTAGTGAATCCGAGTGGTTATAAATGGTCATATTTATATTATAAATCCATTAATAGTCTACCTTATCACACAAAAATTCCATACAATCTTCACATGATCATCTACTTCACTCATCTATTGAGACTATTTTTTGTGTGTGTTTGCATAGTGATTGAATGGACTAGGTTTATATAAGTTTCAAGGAGTTTGAGCATGTTTTTTCATCTATCATTATATGATGAAATTTTTATAATGTAATTTGAGTCATGATATTTCTTGTTTCACTTTCAAATATTTAAACATCAAGTTATAGTCTTTATCCCATATAGGCTTGTAGGTCTGATAATTCAAAGAATTTCCATGTTGCCAATGCCTTTGAAAGTTGAACAAGCATCATAATTGTGGTTATTAAAGTTGAGAAAGTATAATTTATCAATTATATATATCTCAAATGCCTAAATTTAGTGGTGGATATAATGATAAGTTAACAAAGCCTAATAAGGCACACATTTAGGACTGTGTGTTTTGAGATAGTGGGTATAAAGTTTGAAAATATGCTTTGAGAGACTTTATGAACCTAGATTGAATTGAGAAATATTTTATACAGGTTTGAGGCATTGTAAATATAATGGTGAAATAAAATAATACAATATAAAACTATACACACTCAAAACTACCCTAACAATTACCTACAACCTACATTAAAATAGGCCTTAAACAGAGATGTTATGACATTTTGGAGACTTCAATACTTTATTAATGGTCTTGAGATATCACCACAACGTTAAAAATCCATTTAAAATATTGAAAATCTCTTGGAGAGATAAGAAGGCTAGGAAGCCCAAAATATAGTCAGACTACCTTTTTGATAGTCACCTATAGCCTGTTAAGTGAAGTTTGGCCTTAAAATAGTGATAGTGAGTGAAATACAAAGGTTTAGATGGATTTTAATGAGTAATTAATATATTAAATAACAATATAAAAGATAAAAATAAGTGATCAAACAAGGTCACAAGTAATATTACCCATACATATACCAAACATAGTCTTACCTAAGCTCTTAATAGGGTTGTTTGTATGAATTTATTTGAAGAGACTGCAAGAGGATATAAGGGTAAGTATAAGGTTTTAAAATCATAATAAAGAGACAAAATATTCCATCAAGACTATTAGACATAATTGAAAACTTTGGAACCCCCTTCATACTCAGCCAATGTTTGAAACAATTTTGATTGCTTAGGGAAGGTGTCTACTTGTTGGGAAGAGTTGAAAAGACTACATGAAGATCCAAAGGATAAAAATTTTTGAACCATGATTTAAATATTAAAAATTTCCTCATAAAAACATTGATCATAACCAATAATATTTAAAAAATTCATGACCTTATTCTTTATCCCTATATAATCCTAAAATGTCAGGATAGATGCTTACTTGAGCAGCCAACAAAGAAATGATAGTGAATTCAAGTGCAGCTAAATTAGAACTTGAGGAACCATAAGAAATTATTTAAAATATTATTAAATCATTTTATGAATACTATATATCTATATCAAATATAAGAACATAGTTTGTAAACCTTATACAATCCTACGACTCCTAAATACATACACATGCCTATTAGCCCTTAAAGTTTATGTTTATTGGAAAGGTCTTAGGGTCTATATGGTGACTAAAGGGAATAAAGGTAAAATTAATTATTATTATTTCATGATGTTATATCACTAAATCATATACCTTATCTTAAACAACAATAAGTTAAAAACATGGTAGACCCTATTTAGTCTTGTAGTCTTAAGCACATACACAATCATACATGATAATTAGTCCTAAAATAATGAAATGGATTTAGTTGGAGAAAATTAAACCTTGGATACTTGAGAGTAAAATGGAAAGGTAATTGAAAAAACATTTCATGATGTCACAGACTCTAAAAAAGAAATAAAATGATAAACATAGTCCATTAAATTATGGTTAGCAGACTAGTGTAAGAACCCTAAGCTTAAGCAAGTGATATGTTTTAAAATTTTGATGAAGTAAGGTGGTTATAAAACTATTTTAATATATCAAGGTGATGTTATAAATCCAATATAGGTCATTTAGACCAAAATCAATTTAGGATAACCACATACAAATATAAAACTTTATCACCTCTCCCAGAATTGTTATTTCCATCCAATAGGCCATCTTGATTTGCTTAGTATAGTCAAGAGGATTGTCATGGGACCATAATATCCTATGGGAATTTATCCACCATAATTTACTTCACGTTTATGAAGTTTTCTATAGGATTCATATGTCCAACGTTATGAACCATCGCTAAGAGTTAAAAGTATTTTCAAGCTACCTAAGAGGGCAATAGTGACCAGTTTGAAGAGATGGACTTTAAAAGCACATAAAATTACATAAATTGATAATTAAACCTCTTGTAATTTTTTATGACTCCTATTATTTTATTCAAATATACTTGACCTATATAGACTATTGTATAGATTGTTAAGAATGCTTTATTTTATGTGTTTTTTGTCTTTTTAGGGATTTTGGAGAGATGGATACTTTAAAATCATTATAGGAGGTCATATGGGAGTTATTTAATCACATAAAATAAATAAATTTTCTTATGAACCCCTATAAGTGACCAAATAAACTCCATTTTGCAAGGTAGTCTAAATAGGCTTGTGAAGGGCTTATTTTTTTTGGCCATGTTAGGGTTTGGCTATAAGCACAATGTTATAAAATACCAAAATTGACATGGAGGTTTTATTTGGTATGGGTAAATTTAATCATACACTTCCTAGTATTTTTGCAATTTCAATATGAGTTTAGATCCAAAATCCACTTTTTAGGCCTAATTATTAGAAGAGATAGGCATGAAAAGTAGACTTCCACTTGGATTTAGCTCATGAAATTTGACATGGAACTGTAAGAGGATAAATTTTCCTGTAATATCACTTTATTTTATTAATATAATCTATAAAAATCCCAAACAAGGATAAAAATAGGAAAAAAGGCTATAAGGAATGAGACCTAATTGGGTCTTATGGTAGAAAGTGACCCATTAGGGATAGTATAAGACTTAAAAATGTATTTTTTTAGGTATAGTATGATTGTAATTGGAAATACATTAAGTTTGGATGAGATAAAGTAACTGAAACAATGTTTGGACACTTATGTGCAACATAGGCCTAAGGAGATGAAGAGCCTTATAGACACCTTGAAAGAGAATGGGCTAATGTGTCAAAGAGAAGCTATTAGGGTCAGTTGAGAGGTGTAAATACTATAGAAAACATGTAGGTGAAACTGATATGACCATAAATAAATCCACTTATCCTTTAACATGTCAAGAAGGAGAGTTTTAAGAATCTAGTCAAGTTTCCAAGCATGCATTTCAACATCTCACACCACTTGGGGATATAGATCATCTAAAGAGGAGAAAAACATGGTGTCCTAGATCTATTAAATTTTTTCCTTATCTCCTCTTCTTATTGTAGCTTACATGACACTTTTCTACTTCACTTTCCTACACTCCTCTTCTCTCACACTTGTGTTATATATTAGGCCATTTTGGATTTGAAATGTATCCTCCACATGAATATGGAGAATCCCTAATCATTTGTTTTACCTTTGGTAAATAAAATATCTAATTTTTTACTTCATTTTATGACTACATGCAGTGATAAATATCTAAATAGTTGATCCTATCAAATGTAGATGTATATCACCTTGTTTGTGTCCTATTTACCTAGCCACATGTGGTTGTTTCTCTAATGTAGGTTGTAGTTAGTGTCATCAGGGGTTTCCTATCAATTTTAATTGGAAATATTCATCCCTCTTAGATTTATAATTACTTGACCTTATATAAATCATTAATGTAATATGTTCATTATAGGATGTGTGTGTTTATATTGTCTTGTAGGTCTTAGTGTATTGTGTAATATATGGTGGTAGTCAACAAATTTTGGGGCATCACCACTATAGTTAGTTTTATTTTAGTTATTTATCCCATTTTCAAATAAAAAAGTGATATATTAGTGAAAGTGAGTGGCAAGAATGAACGAGTTGTGGCATAAAAACCAAATTTCACAAGGTAACTTGCTTCATTCATTATTTCATATCATGGAACAAAGGATTGTGCAAGTTTTCCTTTTGATCCAGAAGGAGAGAATTTGTTTTAGGCTAGTTTTTTTATGTTATTTTTGTGTTTCCTAAGTACATGTTAGCACATGTGTGTGTTTTCATTCCTTTGTTTTGTGTGTGTGTTTTAATTTTGTGTGTTTTTAAGCTAATCAAGATGACTTATTGGTCAAGTGTCAAGGTCTAACCTTTTTGTCTTAGAGTGCAATTGACTCTGTATCCTAATGGAAGGACAAGGCTACAGGTCTAGTTAGCATATCAGGTATGCTACCCCTATGAGTCATGAATTTGTTATCCAATTTTGACCCCCTAGGTTAAAATAGTATCCGTATAATCAAAAGCTTGAACCTTAAGTGATTTAGGAGGTCTTGGTTGAGTCCCAAATACCTTTTTATAATTTATTAAGGAAAATTTGTTAATATTAACGTAAGGTCATATTTTGGTCACATAATGGTTTAGGAATATTATGAGGATATAATTCATGGTAAAGGTGTGTCATAGGTTATTATGGGTTGATTAATGTCATTTCATGTGTCAAAAATCTTTTCACATTATTTCATTAAGTTTTTTAAAGTTTGAAGATTATTTATTAGCTTTAAGGTGTTAAAAATAAGTGAAAACATGGTTTTTTATCTAACATTTATTTTTTAAAGTTAACTAACTTCAAAATACATAAAATACAAATTAAGTAATTCTTGTATCAGTTAAATAACTATTACACTTATTAGAGGAGTCAAATAAAGTTAATTTCTTAGAGTTCAACACCACTTTGAAGAGTTGGAGAAAGTTGTATAGACACGTCAAAGCCATGTGCAAGTAAAAACATTGAATAGGTTTCATTTAATATTATACAAGTCATAAAAAATATTATAAGGATGTATCATATCCAAAAGTTGAAAAAAATCACTTCTTTCCTCCATCTCTCACTTTTCAAGCTAGTGAAGGCCAACTTTAAGCAGATGGTACATGTAGTATGGTTAGAATTGAGGGATGAATTTTTTGCCAAATTTTGGGACCCATAAAGTCTTATAATATATGTAATTTGTTTTTTTATTGGTTTTATTATATTTATTAACAATCGCTAAGATCTTAGATTATTTTTTAAGAGTTTAAAAACACATAGGTCAAGTTTGGAGTAATTTCAGTGTAAAATGTGAATTAATAGATTCCTGAAACAAGTTGATTTGAGTTATAATATGTGTTTATATTCTTCCCACACTTTAATTATTCATGGTGGCACATTTAAATGTCTTTTTGGCATGAAAAGTGGTTCTTGAGCAATTTGTGAGTGACTAGTAACTTTTTTATGTTACATAGGTTTTCCAAAGTATTCTAGTGAATCCGAGTGGTTATAAATGGTCATATTTATATTATAAATCGATTAATTATCTACCTTATCACACAAAAATTCCATACAATCTTCACATGGTCATTTACTTCACTCATCTATCGAGACTATTTTTTGTGTGTGTTTGCATAGTGATTGAATGGACTAGGTTTATATAAGTTTCAAGGAGTTTGATCATGTTTTTTCATGTATCATTATATGATGAAATTTTTATAATGGAATTTTACTCATGATATTTCTTGTTTCACTTTCAAATATTTAAACATCAAGTTATAGTCTTTATCCCATATAGGCTTGTAGGTCTGATAATTCAAAGAATTTCCATGTTGCCAATGCCTTTGAAGGTTGACCAAGCATCATAATTGTGGTTATTAAAGTTGATAAAGTAGCATGTATCAATTATATTTATATATATATATATATATATAAATATATCTCAAACACCTAAATTTAGTTGTGGATATAATGATAAGTTAACAAAGCCTAATAAGGCACACATTTAGGACTGTGTGTTTTGAGATAGTGGGTATAAAGTTTGAAAATATGCTTTGAGAGACTTTATGAACCTAGATTGAATTGAGAAAGATTTTATATAGGTTTTAGGAATTATAAATATCATGGTGAAATAAAATAATACAATATAAAACTATACACACTCAAAACTACCCTAACAATTACCTATAACCTACATTAAAATAGGCCTTAAACAGAGATGTTATGACATTTTGGAGACTTCAATACTTTATGAATGGTTTTGAGATATCACCAAAACATTAAAAATCCATTTAAAATATTGAAAATCTCTTCGAGAGATAAGAAGGCTAGGAAGCCCAAAATATAGTCAGACTACCTTTTTGATAGTCACCTATAGCCTGTTAAGTGAAGTTTGGCCTTAAAATAGTGATAGTGAGTGAAATACAAAGGTTTAGATGGATTTTAATGAGTAATTAATATATTAAATAACAATATAAAAGAGAAAAATAAGTTATCAAACAAGGTCACAAGTAATATTACCCATACATATACCAAACATAGTCTTACCTAAGCTCTTAATAGGGTTGTTTGTATGAATTTATTTGAAGAGACTGCAAGAGGATATAAGGGTAAGTATAAGGTTTTAAATTATAATAAAGAGACAAAATATTCCATCAATACTATTAGACATAAGTGAAAACTTTGGAACCCCCTTCATACTCAGCCAATGTTTGAAACAATTTTGCTTGCTTAGGTAACTACTTGTTGGGAAGAGTTGAAGAGACTACATGAAGATCCAAAGGATAAATTTTTTTGAACCATGATTTAAATATTAAAACTTTCCTCATAAAACATTGATCATAACCAATAATATGTAACAAATTCATGACCTTATTCTTTATCCCTGTATAATCCTAAAATGTCAGGATAGATGCTTACTTGAGCAGCCAACAAAGAAATGATAGTGAATTCAAGTGCAGCTGAATTAGAACTTGAGGAACCATAAGAAATTATTTTAAATATTATTAAATAATTTTATGAATACTCTATATCTATATCAAATATAATAACATAGTTTGTAGACCTTATACAATCCTACCACTCCTAAATACATACACATGCCTATTAGCCCTTAAAGTTTATGTTTATTGGAAAGGTCTTAGGGTCTATATGGTGACTAAAGGGAATAAAGGTAAAATTAATTATTATTATTTCATGATGTTATATCACTAAATCATATACCTTATCTTAATCAACAATAAGTTAAAAACATGGTAGACCCTATTTAGTCTTGCAGTCTTAAGCACATACACAATCATACATGATAATTAGTCCTAAAATAATGAAATGGATTTAGTTGGAGAAAATTAAACCTTGGATACTTGAGATTAATATGGAAAGGTAATTGAAAAAACATTTCATGATGTCACAGACTCTAAAAAAGAAATAAAATGAGAAACATAGTCCATTAAATTATGGTTAGCAGACTAGTGTAAGAACCCTAAGCCTAAGCAAGTGATATGTTTTAAAATTTTGATGAAGTAAGGTGGTTATAAAACTATTTTAATATATCAAGGTGATGTTATAAATCCAATATAGGTCATTTAGACCAAAATCAATTTAGGATAACCACATACAAATCTAAAACTTTATCACCTCTCCCAAAATGGTTATTTCCATCCAATAGGCCATCTTGATTTGCTTAGTATAGTCAAGAGGATTGTCATGGGACCATAATATCCTATGGGAGTTTATCCACCATAATTTACTTCACGTTTATGAAGTTTTCTATAGGATTCATATGTCCAACGTTGTGAACCATCGCTAAGAGTTAAAAGTATTTTCAAGCTACCTAAGAGGGCAATAGTGACCAGTTTGAAGAGATGGACTTTAAAAGCACATAAAATTACATAAATTGATAATTAAACCTCTTGTAATTTTTTATGACTCCTATTGTTTTATTCAAATATACTTGACCTATATAGACTATTGTATAGATTGTTAAAAAAGCTTTATTTTATGTGTTTTTTGTCTTTTTAGGGATTTTGGAGAGATGGATACTTTAAAATCATTATAGGAGGTCATATGGGAATTATTTAATCACATAAAATAAATAAACTTTCTTATGAACCCCTATAAGTGACCAAATAAACTCCATTTTGCAAGGTAGTCTAAATAGGCTTGTGAAGGGCTTATTTTTTTTGGCCATGTTAGGGTTTGGCTATAAGCACAATGTTATAAAATACCAAAATTGACATGGAGGTTTTATTTGGTATGGGTAAATTTAATCATACACTTCCTAGTATTTTCGCAATTTCAATACGAGTTTAGATCCAAAATCCACTTTTTAGGCCTAATTATTAGAAGAGATAGGCATAAAAAGTAGACTTCCACTTGGATTTAGCTCATGAAATTTGAGATGGAACTGTAAGAGGATAAATTTTCCTGTAATATCACTTTATTTTATTAATATAATCTATAAAAATCCCAAACAAGGATAAAAATAGGAAAAAAGGCTATAAGGAATGAGACCTAATTGGGTCTTATGGTAGAGAGTGACCCATTAGGGATAGTATAAGACTTAAAAATGTATTTTTTTAGGTATAGTATGATTGTAATTGGAAATACATTAAGTTTGGATGAGATAAAGTAACTGAAACAATGTTTGGACACTTATGTGCAACATAGGCCTAAGGAGATGAAGAGCCTTATAGACACCTTGAAAGAGAATGGGCTAATGTGTCAAAGAGAAGCTATTAGGGTCAGTTGAGAGGTGTAAATACTATAGAAAACATGTAGGTGAAACTGATATGACCATAAATAAATCCACTTATCCTTTAACATGTCAAGAAGGAGAGTTTTAAGAATCTAGTCAAGTTTCCAAGCATGCATTTCAACCTCTCACACCACTTGGGGATATAGATCATCTAAAGAGGAGAAAAACATGGTGTCCTAGATCTATTAATTTTTTTCCTTATCTCCTCTTCTTATTGTAGCTTACATGACACTTTTCTATCTTCACTTTCCTACACTCCTCTTCTCTCACACTTGTGTTATATATTAGGCCATTTTGGATTTGAAATGTATCCTCCATATGAATATGGAGAATCCCTAATGATTTGTTTTACCTTTGATAAATAAAATATCTAATTTTTTACTTCATTTTATGACTACATGTAGTGATAAATATCTAACTAGTTGATCCTATCAAATGTAGATGTATATCACCTTGTTTGTGTCCTATTTACCTAGCCACATGTGGTTGTTTCTCTAATGTAGGTTGTAGTTAGTGTCATCAGGGGTTTCCTATCAATTTTAATTGGAAATATTCTTCCCTCTTAGATTTATAATTACTTTCCCTTATATAAATCATTAATGTAATATGTTCATTATAGGATGTGTGTGTTTATATTGTCTTGTAGGTCTTAGTGTATTGTGTAATATATGGTGGTAGTCAACAAATTTTGGGGCATCACCACTATAGTTAGTTTTATTTTAGTTATTTATCCCATTTTCAAATAAAAAAGTGATATATTAGTGAAAGTGAGTGGCAAGAATGAACGAGTTGATGGCATAAAAACCAAATTTCACAAGGTAACTTGCTTCATTCATTATTTCATATCATGGAACAAAGGATTGTGCAAGTTTTCCTTTTGATCCAGAAGGAGAGAATTTGTTTTAGGCTAGTTTTTTTATGTTATTTTTGTGTTTCCTAAGTACATGTTAGCACATGTGTGTGTTTTCATTCCTTTGTTTTGTGTGTGTGTTTTAATTTTCTATGTTTTTAAGCTAATCAAGATGACTTATTGGTCAAGTGTCAAGGTCTAATCTTTTTGTCTTAGAGTGCAATTGACTCTGTATCCTAATGGAAGGACAAGGCTACAGGTCTAGTTAGCATATCAGGTATGCTACCCCTATGAGTCATGAATTTGTTATCCAATTTTGACCCCCTAGGTTAAAATAGTATCTGTATAATCAAAACCTTGAACCTTAAGTGATTTAGGAGGTCTTGGTTGAGTCCCAAATACCTTTTTATAATTTATTAAGGAAAATTTGTTAATATTAAGGTAAGGTCATATTTTGGTCACATAATGGTTTAGGAATATTATGAGGATATAATTCATGGTAAAGGTGTGTCATAGGTGATTATGGGTTGATTAATGTCATTTCATGTGTCAAAAATCTTTTCACATTATTTCATTAAGTTTTTTAAAGTTTGAAGATTATTTATTAGCTTTAAGGTGTTAAAAATAAGTGAAAACATGGTTTTTTATCTAACATTTATTTTTTAAAGTTAACTAACTTCAAAATAAATAAAATACAAATTAAATAATGCTTGTATTAGTTACATAACTATTACACTTATTAGAGGAGTCAAATAAAGTTAATTTCTTAGAGTTCAACACCACTTTGAAGAGTTGGAGAAAGTTGTATAGACATGTCAAAGCCATGTGCAAGTAAAAACATTGAATAGGTTTCATTTAATATTATACAAGTCATAACACATATTATAAGGATGTATCATATCCAAAAGTTGAAGAAAATCACTCCTTTCCTCCAACTCTCCCTTTTCAAGCTAGTGAAGGCCAACTTTTAGTAGATGGTACATGTAGTATGGTTAGAATTGAGGGATGAATTTTTTGCCAAATTTTGGGACCCATAAAGTCTTAAAATATATGAAATTTTTTTTTTATTGGTTTTATTATATTTATTAACAATCGCTAAGATCTTAGATTATTTTTTAAGAGTTTAAAAACACACAGGTCAAGTTTGGAGTAATTTTAGTGTAAAATGTGAATTAATGGATTCCTAAAACAAGTTGATTTGAGTTATAATATGTGTTTATATTCTTTCCACACTTTAATTATTCATGGTGGCACATTTAAAAGTCTTTTTGGCATGAAAAGTGGTTCTTGAGCAATTTGTGAGTGACTAGTAACTTTTTTATGTTACATAGGTTTTCCAAAGTATTCTAGTGAATCCGAGTGGTTATAATTTGTCATATTTATATTATAAATCCATTAATGGTCTACCTTATCACACAAAAATTCCATACAATCTTCACATGGTCATTTACTTCACTCATCTATTGAGACTATTTTTTGTGTGTGTTTGCATAGTGATTGAATGGACTAGGTTTATATAAGTTTCAAGGAGTTTGAGCATGTTTTATCATGTATCATTATATATTGAAATTTTTATAATGGAATTTGAGTCATGATATTTCTTGTTGCACTTTCAAATATTTAAACATCAAGTTATAGTCTTTATCCCATATAGGCTTGTAGGTCTGATAATTCAAAGAATTTCCATGTTGCCAATGCCTTTGAAGGTTGACCAAGCATGATAATTGTGGTTATTAAAGTTGATAAAGTAGCATGTATCAATTATATATATATATATATATATATATATATATATATATATATATATATATATATATATATCTCAAACACCTAAATTTAGTGGTGGATATAATGATAAGTTAACAAAGCCTAATAAGGCACACATTTAGGACTGTGTGTTTTGAGATAGTGGGTATAAAGTTTGAAAATATGCTTTGAGAGACTTTATAAACCTAGATTGAATTGAGAAAGATTTTATATAGGTTTGAGGCATTATAAATATCATGGTGAAATAAAATAATATAATATAAAACTATACACACTCAAAACTACCTTAACAATTACCTATAACCTACATTAAAATAGGCCTTAAACAGAGATGTTATGACATTTTGGAGACTTCAATACTTCATGAATGGTTTTGAGATATCACCACAACATTAAAAGTCCATTTAAAATATTTAAAATCTCTTTGAGAGATAAGAAGGCTAGGAAGCCCAACATATAGTCAGACTACCTTTTTGATAGTCACCTATAGCCTGTTAAGTGAAGTTTGGCCTTAAAATAGTGATAGTGAGTGAAATACAAAGGTTTAGATGGATTTTAATGAGTAATTAATATATTAAATAACAATATAAAAGATAAAAATAAGTGATCAAACAAGGTCACAAGTAATATTACCCATACATATACCAAACATAGTCTTACCTAAGCTCTTAATAGGGTTGTTTGTATGAATTTATTTGAAGAGACTGCAAGAGGATATAAGGGTAATTATAAGGTTTTAAATTATAATAAAGAGACAAAATATTCCATCAAGACTATTAGACATAAGTGAAAACTTTGGAACCCCCTTCATACTCAGCCAATGTTTGAAACAATTTTGCTTGCTTAGGGAAAGTGTCTACTTGTTGGGAAGAGTTGAAGAGACTACATGAAGATCCAAAGGATAAATTTTTTTGAACCATGATTTAAATATTAAAAATTTCCTCATAAAACATTGATCATAACCAATAATATGTAACAAATTCATGACCTTATTCTTTATCCCTATATAATCCTAAAATGTCAGGATAGATGCTTACTTGAGCAGCCAACAAAGAAATGATAGTGAATTCAAGTGCAGCTGAATTAGAACTCGAGGAACCATAATAAATTATTTAAAATATTATTAAATCATTTTATGAATACTATATATCTATATCAAATATAATAACATAGTTTGTAGACCTTATACAATCCTACCACTCCTAAATACATACACATGCCTATTAGCCCTTAAAGTTTATGTTTATTGGAAAGGTCTTAGGGTCTATATGGTGACTAAAGGGAATAAAGGTAAAATTAATTATTATTATTTCATGATGTTATATCACTAAATCATATACCTTATCTTAATCAACAATAAGTTAAAAACATGGTAGACCCTATTTAGTCTTGTAGTCTTAAGCACATACACAATCATACATGATAATTAGTCCTAAAATAATGAAATGGATTTAGTTGGAGAAAATTAAACCTTGGATACTTGAGATTAATATGGAAAGGTAATTGAAAAAACATTTCATGATGTCACAGACTCTAAAAAAGAAATAAAATGATAAACATAGTCCATTAAATTATGGTTAGCAGACTAGTGTAAGAACTCTAAGCTTAAACAAGTGATATGTTTTAAATTTTTTGATGAATTAAGGTGGTTATAAAACTATTTTAATATATCAAGGTGATGTTATAATCCCAATATAGGTCATTTAGACCAAAATCAATTTAGGATAACCACATACAAATCTAAAACTTTATCACCTCTCCCAGAATTGTTATTTCCCTCCAATAGGCCATCTTGATTTGCTTAGTATAGTCAAGAGGATTGTCATGGGACCATAATATCCTATGGGAATTTATCCACCATAATTTACTTCACGTTTATGAGGTTTTCTATATGATTCATATGTCTAACGTTGTGAACCATCGCTAAGAGTTAAAAGTATTTTCAAGCTACCTAAGAGGGCAATAGTGACCAATTTGAAGAGATGGACTTTAAAAGAACATAAAATTACATAAATTGATAATTAAACCTCTTTTAATTTTTTATGACTCCTATTATTTTATTCAAATATACTTGACCTATATAGACTATTGTATAGATTGCTAAAAATGCTTTATTTTATGTGTTTTTTGTCTTTTTAGGGATTTTGGAGAGATGGATACTTTAAAATAATTATAGGAGGTCATATGTGAATTATTTAATCACATAAAATAAATAAATTTTCTTATGAACCCCTATAAGTGACCAAATAAACTCCATTTTGCAAGGTAGTCTAAATAGGCTTGTGAAGGGCTTATTTTATTTGGCCATGTTAGGGTTTGGCTATAAGCACAATGTTATAAAATACCAAAATTGACATGGAGGTTTTATTTGGTATGGGTAAATTTAATCATACACTTCCTAGTATTTTCACAATTTCAATATGAGTTTAGATCCAAAATCCACTTTTTAGGCCTAATTATTAGAAGAGATAGGCATAAAAAGTAGACTTCGACTTGGATTTAGCTTATGAAATTTGACATGGAACTGTAAGAGGATAAATTTTCTTATAATTTCACTTTATTTTATTAATATAATCTATAAAAATCCCAAACAAGGATAAAAATAGGAAAAAAGGCTATAAGGAATGAGACCTAATTGGGTCTTATGGTAGAGACTGACCCATTAGGGATAGTATAAGACTTAAAAATGTATTTTTTTAGGTATAGTATGATTGTAATGGGAAATCCATTAATTTTGGATGAGATAAAGTAACTGAAACAATGTTTGGACACTTATGTGCAACATAGGCCTAAGGAGATGAAGAGCCTTATAGACACCTTGAAAGAGAATGGGCTAATGTGTCAAAGATAAGCTATTAGGGTCAGTTGAGAGGTGTAAATACTAGAGAAAACATGTAGGTGAAACTGATATGACCATAAATAAATCCACTTATCCTTTAACATGTCAAGAAGGAGAGTTTTAAGAATTTAGTCAAGTTTCCAAGCATGCATTTCAACCTCTCACACCACTTGGGGATATAGATCAACTAAAGAGGAGAAAAACATGGTGTCCTAGATCTATTAAATTTTTTCCTTATCTCCTCTTCTTATTGTAACTTACATGACACTTTTTTGTCTTCACTTTCCTACACTCCTCTTCTCTCACACTTGTGTTATATATTAGGCCATTTTGGATTTGAAATGTATCCTCCACATGAATATGGAGAATCCCTAATCATTTGTTTTACCTTTGATAAATAAAATATCTAATTTTTTACTTCATTTTATGACTACATGTAGTGATAAATATCTAACTAGTTGATCCTATCAAATGTAGATGTATATCACCTTGTTTGTGTCCTATTTACCTTTCCACATGTGGTTGTTTCTCTAATGTAGGTTGTAGTTAGTGTCATCAGGGGTAATCCTATCAATTTTAACTGGAAATATTGTTCCCTCTTAGATTTATAATTACTTGCCCTTATATAAATCATTAATGTAATATGTTCATTATAGGATGTGTGTGTTTATATTGTCTTGTAGGTCTTAGTGTATTGTGTAATATATGGTGGTAGTCAACAAATTTTGGTGCATCACCACTATAGTTAGCTTTATTTTAGTTATTTATCCCATTTTCAAATAAAAAAGTGATATATTAGTGATAGTGAACCTAAGTGTTTCATCAAAAAAGATATATCGCTTTCAATCAAGAGGATTACCCTTGTTATAGACAACCCATAGGTCTAGGGGTAATCCCATGTTTAACTAAATTTGGAGAGGTCTGAATAACCTTATCTAAGGGTGAAAATTTTTCTTATAAAAATAAGTGTGAAATGGATTTGTTCCAGTAATATCATTAGTTGGGTTAATTTACACCATATTGTAGTCCAAAGATGAAGACGAGAGAAGGTGCACCAAGAGTGAGTTCCTCTTGGGTAACAAAGGTAGGTAGGAGATAATATCCCATGTATCATCGAAATGGATTAAGGTTATCAAAAAATATTCTAATAGGGTATTTAATGATGCTTGGAATGAGGATTTAAGACTAAAGAGAAAAGGTGAAAAGTTGGAACAAAGTTATCCATATAAAAAACTAGATAGACTAAGTAGGATTTTAGAAAAAAGAACTAAATTAGCCAAGTGGTAGAGATTTGACTAGGTTGACTAAGTTTTTAAGGAAGACCAATATAAAAATTGAGGAAAATATGCAACTAAATTAGTCGACTATGTTCTATGTGGAAGCACTGAAGATTGACCTATGACAGACTGTGTCAAACATAATGATTATGTTATATAGGAGGGAAAAATTAGACTAACCTATGAAATATTGGGCTGAATAGAATGAATTTTTATATTAAAGGTAAATATTATATAAGACATATTCTAATGTGTTAGTTGTGTTCTGAGGGTAGAGACATATTTTAATAGCTATGACTATGGATGATCTAGTATTATATTTAAGAAAACTTGAAATAAAAACAAATGCAACTAGGTCAAAATAAATGATCTAGTTGTAGGACATAGCATAAATTTTATACCAACATTGGTCAATACAAGTTTTCTAATAAAACATATAATTGTGAAAGAGCAAGCAAAAAATAAGAAATGCTAAATTATGTAGTCATTCATAAAAGTTTTAAATTATAATTATAGAAATAGATGTGATAGGGAGTTAGCTTTATAAAGGAATTATAAAATCAATTTAAAGATGGTTTCAAGTATTTAAGGTGAAAAGAGATCGATATTGGTGATGGTAATGGTTTGGTATTGAGGCCTACCCCATCACTTCACAATATTAAAATGATAAGGGTGTCATGTGATTTGCCAATATATGCCATCAACCATATATTTATACTCAACTATAAAACCAAGTTGGTTCCCCCCATGGTGATGAAATCCAAGTAGGTAGACCTTTTGTAGAATTTTTTAATGCTTTTTGATATTATGTGGTTTGGAAGTGTGTGAATAAAATAAAAGTATAATTAAATAGATAAATTGAACCTTCCTATTTACTCTATGTGTGATAATCTAAGGAAACATGCAAAAAAGTGAAAGATAATTTAAATAATAGTAAAATTAATTCATTCATTTTCTGGAAGAGTGCAAGGTTGGTTCAGTTGACTAAGTACACAAATAGTACATAACATAATCGACTAGTTTGATTATATCTATTGAAGCAAGGGTGAAAGAAACATAGTTAAATAAGTTGGTTAATTCTCCTAGGTAGGAAGAAAGTACATAACTAAGTGGATCCAATCAACTAAGTTTATTATAGGGTTACAATTTTATAGATTAAAATGAATGAAAAAAAATTACTGAGCTAGTGAAAATAAATCTGATGATTTTAAAGATGTTGAATTTGTTGTTTTTATATTCTATCATGTAGATGAATATTTTTAACCTACTAACTAAGTTGACTAGTTTGACTGAGTCTAAAAACATGTATGTAAAGAAGCGAATAGAGTTGATTTGATTGATCCATTTACCTATGGTTGAATATGACCTACAAAAATTAAAACAAAGTTGATTAGATCAATTGCATGTTAAAACTAAACACATAATGTTTGATTGAATTGATAGATTTGATCCAATGATGTAAACATGAAATAAATAATAAATGATATTAAATGAAAGTGTGAAAGAAAATTTTTAAGGGTTAGTTTCACATTGGGTTCACCATAATGTATGACAAGGTAAAGTGAAGATAATCTACAAAAATCAATCCTATCTAGAAGAAGATAAATCACACTATCCATTCCACTTTTTGGTACATTTAGACAATTGGGTTCATGAACAATATGGATGTAATAGACCTAGCAACTAAGGGGTCTCTTACCACAGAATATCACTAAAGAGGGTTTCAAAGCCTCTAGTCGATAAATATCACACAATAACCCTAAATAAGTCCTATGGTTTATAACAAAGTAAATAACAAAGGTAAATTAAATCTAATCTAGTGCTCATCACAGCTTCTGTCACAAATGGGGATAATAAGAATGAAATTAAACATAAAAACAAGAACATTAATTGATTCAATGTAGAGGTAATCCTAATGAATCTATAGATAAATAATTTTGAAACTGATTATTTATGCTACTTCTATCTACCAAAATAGAGTTATAAGAGTTAGGAATACTTACCTTGAAGGTAAACCCATCAAGGCTCAATCTCTCCCTTGGATAATGGTGTTTTATAAGAGGTTGTTTTATTCATAAGGATCCCAAAGATAGATCAACTATAGGATATAAAACTTCTCCTATGCATCTAAGAAATTTCCATAAGATAAAGATTATTCTCTCCAAGTGTAAACTCTAAGAAATAACTCATCAAGTATAATGGTGGAAGATTAGATTGTAAATAAGTGCAAGTGAATGATTATCTTTATCTCTAATGAAAATGGCAAAAGTGATGTGTTTATATAGCTGGATATAACCCTAAACCCTTTCTAAATTTTAGCCAATATATTTAAGATAGTAAACCTAGTTCTTTAATAAATAAAGCAATTAGGTCCTAGACTAAGTCATCTAGGTCAACTTAGTCTCGTAACTACCTCATTTATAATAATAGGGTCAACCCATTTGACTATGTTTGGTGGATGCAAAAAATATGTTTTGGATTAGATAAGGGCTATTTCATGTGGTGAATTCATTTGAGGAGCATGTAAGGGAGGTGTCAAGGCTTAGGTAAATGTACATGTTAGATCTATGTTCATTATAAGTGGTGGTATATGCAACAATAATCTGGTGAAGCACTAATGGTCTATCCACCCCTTTCCTAATGCAAACCTTAAGGTATAAACTCAATGATATTGAGTCTTTATGGGTTATTTCAAGAGATAAAACATCAACAATTGATAAAGTTTAAAAATATTTTGTGTATATAGATAGTAATTGTATAAGTTCAACAAGAAAATAATCACACATACAAGAGCACTCAAAATCAATTAAAAATGCAATGGTCCAAGGAGACTACAATTAAAGGTCATGTTTAAATTACACACAATCAAAGGGACATGACTTAGTAAAATGTCCATAAGGGTAAGAATTACATTTTCAAATGTCCATACAACAAACAATGACATATGAAAAGTTCAATGAAAGTATACATAGGCACGGGGGTTGAAAGTAAAGGAGCACATTAAAATTATCAAAAAATAATAAAATGCATTTACGGAAGTACATAAAATAAATCATAAGCAACCAACATAAATATTTCATGCTAGCCCATGGATCCAATGTGTTAGGAAAAGTATGTCAAACATATATCATATCAAGTACCATGTTTAAGATAAAATAATCGATAATAATCATGTGTAAGTACATATGTAACTTCAAGAATTATAATTTAGATTGATTATATAACCATATAACATGTGTATGTCAAATTCAAATAAATAGATTCCCACAATGTTCATATGACATGAGTAGAGGTAAATCCCAACATCTAAAATAAGAATGTATCATGTATTTGTGTATGTTTGTATCACACTCAAGCAAAGTGTGACACATATGTATATAAGAGTAACTAAATATTCCATCCATCAATATAGAAATAACACATATATGCCAATGATCCAATAAAACATGTGACTGTTGATAGTGTTTTTGGATTTTTGAATGTTTTAATTTTTTTGGTATTTTTAAAATTTTGAAGAGGAAAAATCATTCTATGATTCCATTCAATATATCATCATAGAAATCTCATCCATTTAAACCTTAAAACATTAATTTAGATCTCTTTACATTATTTTAATCATGATTAGATGGGTTGAAAAGGTAGATAGCAGGTTCCTCCTCATATTTTTCATGTGTAGTAGAATATGTAATGCTATCATTTACAATATTTATTAATGTACCTTCATGAGGAAATGAAATACCTTGCTGATTCATATCATTTTTTTCTTCCATTTGGTATAGCCAAAAATCTCCTAAATTTAGTGCATATAGATATGTGGTACGCATAACACAAAAATATGTTTTAATCACTTTAAGACCACAATTAAGTGGTAATGTTGTGTTTCTTAAGTAGACTTTCCAACCTCCTTTATTTTATAAGTTTGTTGGATTGAAACCCATTTTTTGTAATATTCTTACATTACAAGTAGTTTTTTCTTCTGTAGGATCAACATGGTTATGCCAAAAATAAGCACCACCCATGTATAAGTTAATTATTAAATCTTTTTTACATGGATGCTTTCTATGTTCATCATTTTGAGATTATTTCATAAGATGTGGACCTTAAATTAAACCCATGTTAAGTTTAAATTGGGTTCAAAAAATGTTTAACCCTGAAATGGATCTAGATTGGAGTTATCTATATTATTAAATGGGTATATATAATTAAATGGCACAAGGGTGATTATCAAATCTATAGTAGGCCAATTAGATGTTAAACTTAGATATAAGCATACACTAAATTTATAATGTTGAGATAGTCTAAATATGGAAAGTATAACTATGATAAATATATAAATGACAAAGAAGTGGATTACTTAGCTTTTTATGATTCTAATACAAATTTGGATCTATAATAGATTAAACTTTAGTAGGAAGAGGATTTTAAACAATCATAAAATTTTAGATTTGACACCTCTAGCTATCTAGATAAAAATGTCAGTCTGGGATGTTTGTGTCAATTCTACTATCTAGGTTTGACACTATTATCATATAAAAAATGTTTATTTAAATAATATTTGACCACCAAGATGCTTATAGTTTTTACTTTGCCTTGACTCTAGTGCATTAAAATCTAGGTTATGGATAGTCACTCGTTTTGAAATGGTAAAACCTTATATTTCCATCTTTAATGTGACCTTGGGGAAAAATGGGTTAGTGGGCACATTGTGTTGAGCTGACCCTAATGACCCCTCTATCAAAGGAAAATACTTATATATTCAATAATATAAAGAGGGCCTCATATTTATGTATTTTTCCCATACATTTTTTATTGTGTATGAATCTTACAATATGTGTAAAAAGTACAATAGTGACCTAGCTTCTAACTTGGAAAATCAAGCTCTTGGGATACACCTTTAGTAATTCACACCTATAGATGTCTTTTACCCAAGATGACATGGAAATAGGTAGTATTTAATAAATTAAATGATTGATATAGTTATTTTAATAAACTAGATTATGTCTCTTTGGTCTTTTGTAGGTGTTGCTAGGTGAAGAATGAATGAAGATTAATCTTATATTTATATAAATCATTTTACAGTAATTACTCATATTAAAGAACTTAAGCTAACCATTAGGATAAATTTAATTTGTAAATTTTATTACTTTATTGTACTAGACACTTGCATTAGGATAGGATAGTAATATCATTTCTACTATCTATCCCATATGTTAGTGTTCAAGGAGTAGGAGAGCATGTACATGTTCTAAACTAGTAGATATGGAAGATAGGTATATTTTAAGCATTCCATGAAAGATAAAAGACCCAATAATAAACATAAATTTGGTTAGACTAAGAGATATATTCTAAGGGGAAAAATATATATTAGATAAAAGACTTCTAGAAGCAAGAAAAAGGTAAAGAACTTAGAGTAACAACCAAGGTCTACGTTTGCCAAGTGTACAAAAATGAAGTGCCATATAATCATAAAATATTATCTACATGTTATTATGATTATTATCATTAAAAAATTGAATTGGTAACATGTTTTATGAATTCAAGGTAACACCATCATGATGATTAGGGTTTTCATTGGGAATTTGATGCATTCAATTATGTTTTATGGAATTGGATGGATTTTTTACTCAAAATAGAATATGAGTCTCCCTTGGTATGTAATGAGTATTAATATTATGGGTTTTATGAGCTTGAGCTTATCATAGATATAATTTTAATTGGTTTAAGGAAAGACTAGAACTATTATTTCTAGCTACAAATAACTAGTTAGTTACTTGAGTTGGACCTACAACTCTTAGTAGTTTTAAAAGGTTTAAAACCAAATTTTGGTGATGTTTAGAAGGGAAGAATAAATTGAAAGAGAAAAAGGAGAATGGTTGGAAAAACCAAGGATGTAGGTTTATCCTATTAAAATAATTAAGTTCATATTTGGGGGTTTTTAACGTAAATTATATATGGTGCATTATACTTTGAATGGATACCCAATAGGGTAATTATATGCATGAAATATTTTAGATATTTTTTGAGTGCATGTGTTTATTCTTAGAAGATATATTTCCTATTTTAGTTGGAAACATTCATCTAAGGAAACCCACTTAATGGGTGAGGATATTAGATAACTCTCTCTCCCTTGGATGGTGTAAATATATGATATAGTGAATTGTTCACTATTTATTTTCCATAATGACTATGATTATTTTCATGTGGATTTAAAATGATAGATTGTATGTGTGTTTTAGGATTTTGGAGTATGATTTTACAATATTTAGTTGTGTAAATCCTTTTTTATGATTATGGCATGGTTTAGTTGTTGGTATTTCCCTTGTTTAATTGTGTGTGTTGGCATTTTTTGAGGAAACCATAGTCTCATTTATTGTCCTTTATTTTTATGCCTTCGGTTCACTATCAGGTGACCTATTCCATTTCCTAATTGATCAATTGGGTGGGTATGGAACCACCAATGGATGAGTTCACTTTTTCCCTTAGGGATCTTCTATTTGACATATGTTGAGTGTTATTCCATTTTAACTCTAATGGGCTACTACATGGTGGTTGTGTCTTTGTGTAACTTGAAACATAATTTAATATATTATAATGGATGTATGAGATATTTTCACAATTCCTTAATTATTATTTAGAAAAGATTTGTTTCTTATGAAAATCCTTAAGGTTATGGCTATGGTTTAAAAAAATGTATTTAATAACCTATTACTATTACCTTATTAATGTGTTTTGATCTTAATCATAAATAATCTTATTTCTTCTTATAAGTTGTATCATAATATTGATGCTTTTGTTACTATATGAAATTATCATTATTGTGTTGAATGATTTTAATTGACATTATCACTTGATACTCTTTCAATGATTCATTATTTTATAAATTTAGTGCATAGTTCATCCTGGTTGTAGATGTTTCTAAAATTCTAAGTTAAAGATGTGTATGCATGTTTTATAAGTCACAATTATTTGTTAAATTAATGAGGCTATTGATATCCTTGTATTTTTTTCTTTGTTAGAAAATAAAGACATAGCATATTAAGTTGATTGAAACTTTTTAAATTACGTATTCAATTCCACCAAATCATATGAAATACATTCCATTATGAACAATATTATGGTGGATAAATGGAATTAGGTAATATATTTATGTCATTGCATTGAATGTATATATTACTCTTTTAAATATTGTTAATTCATGTAGCTTCGTAGTTATCTAATAATGCATCATTGTTATACTATTGTAGCTTTTCCTTTGAAGATGAATTCATGTTATATGTCTATACCTTTTCCCTTGAAGATTAAATCATGTTATGTAGTTTTAGTTTTTATTATAGGATAAATGATAATGTATGATTGAAGCTTTATTTTAAGAATGAAAAATAATATATGGTTGTATATTATAATTTAATAGTATGATTAAGTTTACTTTATTTTGAAAATGACTTATTGAAAAACCTAGATACGTTTAAATAAGTAAAATGGTTATTACTGATTTTAAAATATTAAATTTCATCTAAATGAGATTTGATAAATAATGATATTGTTTATGCACTTAGAGACTAAATAGTTTTTTGGTTTATTATCGTTGGTCATTTAAAATTTGCTACAAAAGAAAAGATATTATTTAATTGATTGGTTGTTGAAGTTTCTTTCTAATTTAAAATCACCATGATGATTAAGGGTGAATAATATTTTGAGTTCAATAAAAAAACATTTCTTAATTTACATAAAATAATATATATACTTATATAATTTAAGGCTGATAAATGTTAAAATAACCTACCTTGTTAATAGATTTTAGAACTATTTTTTAGATTCCTTGAGTCAATATGGAATCAAGCAACTTTAAATGTGATTGATTATAATTTGATTCATTTTATAATGTAATGTTAATTTTCACTATTAAGTTATTCCTACAAGGGATAGATGGTAATAAATAGTATTTCAAACTACTCATAACACCCATGCGGTGGTGTAATATAGATTAGTATATTACTAGTATTTATCCATTATTGTATTTCATGATTTATTGAAGTTTTGTAAATGTGTTAAATTTTACATATAACTAGCATAGTTATAAAATATCTTGTTTGACAAATGTATGTGATCACATTAAATCAAAAATTAAATTTTTGTATGTATGCTACATCCTATTCATGTGATGAAAGAGTGGCTTGCCATCTGGTGGTGCAAACTTGTTTCAAGTGGCATGGTAGTAATCTTCAAATAGTTTGATTTCTTGCATCTCATAAATAATAACTACGTGATAACATGTATAGAATGTATTATCTTCGAATGTATCTTTTTATAAGTGGCATAATCAAATGGTTATTGCCTTATAAAAATAAATGTGATTAATTAAGTTATTTTACAAAATAATGCTAGTGACTTTTGAGAAGAAATTAAGGAGGAAAATATGTTAATTAGGTTTATGGTAATAAGGATTAATTGGTTAATTGTTTTAATCATGTTCATATAAATTAATCTAAATCAGATCTCCAAGGTGTCTTTTAATAAGATATCAAGTGACTTATTTGTGAAAGGACACTAACATGGAATTCAAAATGTCTATTTCTATGTTTGATTCATAACTCAATTATTTAACATGATGGTTTCCATTACTTTCAATTTTGATATATTTCCTTAAATTGTATTAGTATTATTGCATACTTTCCCTTGTTTTTTAGCATATACTTATAAGGATGCAATACAAATTGTTTTGTTTATGAAGTATTAGTATGCCCAACCTCATTAATGTCATGAAACATATATGTCCTTTTGACTTATCTTTTAATGATATTTATGAATATTTTCATATTTCATTGATTCATGGGTATTTGGATTTACATAAAATCAAGAATAATACTATTCATACACCAAATCCTTAAAAAAAACTATCCCAACTAATGTGATATTGAAAATTTGTTCACAAGGGTTTATGATAATTATTTATTATTTATGATCTTGTCCAAGAAAGTAAAGGCTCATGAATTATAATGTCTATTCATGTAATACCTATTGAAACATGTGTAAGACACTTATAATTGGTTTATATTTTATTGTACTAACTTATACCTAGATACATTACAATTAATACCCCTCTTATGCTAACAAATATGTTGGAATAACTTTTCATAACCACAAAAGTCAAAGTGCATGTTGGTTTGAATTTTGGAGGTTTATAACACTAAAACCAACCCTTTATCATAAAATTTCATCACCTTGTCATTTCTACACCATATTCATCATCATATTTATGTCCCTAGATGGTTGTATTTTTCTTAAAATTTCATTGATTTCAAGTTTTTGCTCTTTAGAGTCATTGTTTCTCTTTGTCTCATGTCCTTATTTAGTTTAAATTCATACTTGAATTATACTATATGTATTTTAAACTCATATTATCTCCCATTTTTTTGACTTCAATTCTTATTTGTCTTATATTGGATGATATTTTTAGTTATTTTTCATATCCTTGTTTGATTATCTTTTGCATTTTCTTTTTGTAGACTTATATTTCACATCTTATGTTTTGATTTGTCTTCCATTTTGATGTGATTTATGAATTATTGTTCACAATGTCTTACATATCTTATATATTTCATTAATATTTTCATCTTACTTACATTGTTGTTTTTTCTATCTCTCTACTTAAGATGTCATTTTTAAAATTTGGTTTATATTATATTTGACCATGAGTTTGTGCACATTTTATAGGAAATTCTAAAAAATAAATAACATAATAAATTTCTCATATAAATATATTATACCCATAATACATGCTATAATGAAAAATGATAAGTAAAATTCCATGTGTGTGTGTGTGTGTGTGTGTGTGTGTGTGTGTGTGTGTGTGTGTGTGTGTGTGTGTGTGTGTGTGTGTGTGTGTGTGTGTGTGTGTGTGTGTGTGTGTGTGTGTGTGTGTGTGTGTGTGTGTGTGTGTGTGTGTGTGTGTGTGTGTGTGTTTGAGTGAGTGTGTGTGTAAATTTTTTTATATATCAAAATATACATCATAATGAGTACACACACATGTAGTCTACCTTCATCCCCCATATTATGGGTGAGGTTCCACACTCCCCAGATCTTATGTATGTTCCACATATCAAGACCTCTCCAGTGTCTAGATAAAATATCAAAAATTAATACCTCTCATTATGATTTATCTATCTTTATCTCTATTTATTGTACTTAATTTTCATTTCCCTATTTGCAATAATATCCACTATCAAGAAAACTAGTGTAAAAACTAATTACTACCATGATATAATACCTCTTCCTACTGAGACTACTACTAGATTAGTTAGATAATAATTTTACCATCATTTTATGTCTCTTATAGAAGGTTCAAACAATCTAAACCAACCTACATGATAATTGGTAGATAGTATAATGGGGTCCACCATCTATATGATTTCATGCTTTAAAAAAACATCATCTAGGATCTCATTATGGGTGGTATCAACCATGGTCCTCCACCATGTTTTATCCACCTTTTCATGTACACAAAAACATATTGGATGTCCATATGTATCAAATATGAAATTAAATATACCACTAGTACCTAAAATTCATATCTATACGTCTATAAAAGGAAGTGATAGTGAAAAATTAATGAATATTTTATTCTTACTTATTTTAGGGAGATACTCCATGATTGTCTCTTTGTTTTCCCTACCTCTAAGGATAGGTATAATTTCATGAGTCAAGATATGTTGGGACCCTACCCATATCTCACATCAAACCACTATAAATTGACTATTTGATGGTTTTAATCATCCTTGGATTATCCATATGTCCCATCTAGATGGCACCACATCTACCATAGGAGCATTAGGACTAAATATCACCTACTTCACTGATATCTCCTACCACTACTATGTATGTCATATCCCATCATGTGGCACACAATTAGGTCATAATACTAGGACATTGTTTAACATTCCATGTCCCTCCACTTCATATGGCTCCTATGAATGTCTCAACTAATGGAGTGGGACTTCCTATTATGTTGTTAGTTGTCCTTATCTAAATTATTCATGCACTCAGTAACATAAGTGAGGCTATAAATATAATTTTTAATGTAATATGATCCACATTGTTTCTTATGCCTAAATATGATGGTTATAATGCATACGAGTCCATTGTGCCTTGGTAAAATGTCCATATAATCTAGGATACATGAATCATATCTAGTGATTATTATAGAGGGTTCCATTTCACCACTCAATCATGCTCCCATATTATCACATGAGATAAGTGATCCATAATATGTCATGGAAAACCTATTCACTGATATTTAAAGCATAACTCATTGATCTAGTAAGAAAATAAAATGAAAAGTCTAATGGTTTATTATCCCTTGCTTAATATCTAATAGAAGTCATGTAATAACCATAACTAGATCATATATCCCATCTTGTACATAGTAACCTTCTCTAATTTAGACTAAAATAATAAAATTATATAAAGTGGCATAACACCATATGATTTATGACATAATAGCTACATATTCACAATACCAATTATGGCCTTCAAGATGTATAGAATGCCAAAGATGTAAAATAAAGAGTCTCATGATCTATTTACATTGATCATATCAATGGGAGCCTATTTCCCTTGAGAAATATATTGATTCTCCATCATAGATAGTGGCATGTTTCATATCATTCGTTTGCCTTCAATGAGAAACCTAAATATTTCATGTAATCCTTAATGGTGATGGAAAACTCCATTGTTTCCCATTCCACCTCCCACCTAAATGTATCAGTAATCTTCTCCCAACACTTAAATAATAAATAAATAATCTCAACACTGATGGGAACACAACACATCTCTATAATCTATCCAAAGCCCATATAGATCAAGTGTGTTCCATCCACATCTCTTAACCAATCCAATAGATATATAAACTAGATAGATAGATTCAATTTCATCTATAAAAAGTATTAAATAATAATACCTAGTTAGATTTTGATCAAAATAATTAAAATTAAAGTTAAAATCAAATTAATATTTTTCATAAAAATAAAAAATGCTCTTTATCTATATTGTATTTCCCATTTTTTTATACTACATCAACCAATTATATCTTATTATATACTGGCTATGTATTTCCTATTCAATTATATCACACATAAAGTTCCTTCTTATGATATTGGTTGCATACCTACTATATCAATCATACATAGTTATCTCCCCTGTTTCACTTGATATAATTATACTATATCAATCAAGCAACTTTTCACATATATTATTGGCCTTGTACATATTTTATCAACCATGATTTTAAAAAAAATTACTATATTGGGCATACCTTGCAATATAAACCATGATTTTTTCATTTATAGTACTAATCACTATTGTATTGTATTAGCTTAATATTTTACTAATTATTGTGTATCATCCATCTAGTACAATATACACATTTTTAGTGTCTTTTATTACATAATTGAATCATCCTTATAATGTGGAATCAACCATTTATATGATTTTCATATCCCTAACTATTTCATCCAAGTGGATACAACTACTTAGTAGAGGTTATTTATTATTTTGGTCCTAATAAATACCCTTAACTCTAAATTTTATACTTTTTTTTTTACTCAACACCCATCATAATGTTGTCTACATTTTGATCCTTGGAGAAAATTCTACTATATATATTTTCCCTTACACGTAGATTTCCTAAATCTAGTCTATCTACTCAAATTTTACAAATGGAACAATTAATACATCACCTACTTTCATGGTTTCTATGATCTCACCCTATCAACCTCCCATGCATCTTCCTTATCATCCTCGATCTAATATATCTCTTAAATCCATAAATGGTCATCTAGAGTTCTATTTTCTAAAAATAGTAAATGGACAAATGATATTATTTTTACCTATTTAAATATTAAAATTTTCAAATTAAAAAATTTATAGTTATTTACCCTTAGAATTCTTATTTTAATCATATTTTTTTTTCTGTAGGTCATTTTTACAAACCAAAATAAGTGTTAGGTTCCTATAAAACTAAGTAATTTTTAGCTTTTAAAATATTTGTTTTTATAAATTTGAATTTTCCTCTTATTTTTTAGGTCTGTTTATCTATCTTTTAGATTGGTATATTCCATAATATGTAAGACACACAATATCATTTATTCATCTAAAAATGTAAGTAAAGGTATATATTTCTTTTATTATTTAATTTCATTAACATTTAGTTCCTTAGGCATTTATTTTTAGTTATCCTCTTTTGTGTTACCTACGTATCTATCCCAAATCATTATTTCATGTTACACAATTATATCACATGATGAAATTTAGGTGGGGAATATTTATACCCATGATATAATTTACTTATGGTTTCTCTTGTAGAGTATTTTCAACACATCAATCTCCCTAAGTGCATGTCTTAAGGAGAACATTAGGAATGGGGTGGGATTGGATTGTGCTAATTTGTGATATATTTTTGCATATTATTATGTCATACCTTCATTTATATCAATATAAACTCTTATTAATATCTTTCTGTTTTACCTCTCCATCTAATTTTTGTTCAATCTTGTTAGCCATCTTATATTCCAATTGTATCATCCAGGCCAATACAATTTATTTCATACTTTTCTTTCCCTATACTATATTAGCATGAGTGATACATTTATGAATCATATCTCTATCAATTATAATTTATTTTCCTAGATGATATAGTTATGTGTTAGTCAACATCCTTCTGACTATATATATTCAACTAATAATATCAACTTAGAGTTTAGGGTTACTTCAAGTTTTAATTATAAAGGTCATATCATTCATATATATATAATGTTCATCTTCTCTTTTTGTGCTCATATTTATGATTTTAAATATTAAAAGGAAGAGTTATACATTAATTTCTTATCTTGGAGTTATATTATTACTAAAAGGACTTAAATATAAATAATAGTCATGATGAGGAGGTTCATAAGCCTTTAGAGTCCCAAACTAGGGATATATAGGTTTTCTTATTTCCATTTGAGGTATGCATCCTAAAACATCTCTTGAAAAGTGCCACTTATGCTATAGGTGAATATTAATTTGTCGATGAGCCCACCTAAAGTTAGGTATATTTATCCTTATTCTCTTTCAATTATTTACTTATTAGATTTATTTATTCATTTTAATGGTGTATGTATGTTATTTACCATTGCTTATTCTCCTCCTTCTATCAAATAAACTAGTATAGCTATAAGGTTTCTTGTTCTTTCCATTATCACCTTAAGTAGTATATAGTTCCCATTGGCTGGCCATTTTACCACTTATATTATTATTAGTAGTTTAGTATGCTACAACTATCTTAGATCTAGGCTACCCTTGTTCACAATTTTATTGCACATGGTACTTATTGATATAGTACTATATGATGCTCCATGACTACAAAAGTGTCTTATCATTCATTTTTAAATATTTTTAGTAGCTGATGGTAGTAGTGAAATAATCACATTTGGGTTGAAAAATATTATAAATTACATGGAATAACACATGATTTTATATGCTAGTGGTTTGTGCATTCCTAGGCACATATACAAAGGTTTATCTTGTTCAAAAAATGAAACAAAAGGTTATAGATCGGTGGCTAGAATGATTGTATAGGTTTAGCAATAAAATCACTTAGTAATTATTAGGCCATTGAGATTACCAAAAAAGGGATGGGGATAAGAGAGTCTATATGTGGTATGATGGGTATCCCCATGTGTGAGAAGGTTAGATCTATAAGATATTATTAACTATAGACAAACATTTTAACATCTACGCAGGGCCAATATTATATGTATTTAACTATAATTTAGATTAGGATCCTACTTGGGTAGATAGGGTTAAGGATATATAAATAATATGGAGCAAGGGTGAATATCACATATACAACAAGGTAATTAATGTTTGAAACTTGGATGTACCATATGATGAATTTATTAAACTTGGATAAGCTATTAATGTAAAGTATGAATATGCTAGATATATAAATTACATAAATATAATATTTATTTAGTTATGATGCTAACATAATATTATATCTAGAATAGGTATAAAGTAGGTGGAAAGGGAATTCTATATCAATCATCAAACTCTAGATCTGGTGTCTCTAACTCTCTAGATAGTTACATCAACCTAGGATGGTTGTGTTGATACTAATATCCTATTTATATTCTAGTGTCATGTACAAAATATCTAAAAAAATAAGATGCAACCACATAGATGATTTTAGGTTTAGCTTTGCCTTCTCTCTAGTGTATTTAGATCTAGGTCATGGATTGTCAATCTTAGTGAAATAAAAAACCCTATCTATTCATCCTTAATATGACCTTGGGGTAAAATGGGTTTGTTCACACATGATGTTGAAATCACCTATAATGACCCTACTATTAAAGGGTGTTTCCTACATAGACAATAATCTAGAAGAAGACCTGAGACTCGTGTATTTTTCCATTACATGTTGGTTTGTGTGTGAATCATGCAATGTGTGTCAAGTAGGTAAAATAGTGACCTAGCTTGTAAGATGGAAATAAGAATATATAATTTTTCTTTTACTAATTCAGACCTATATCTAGGTTGTTTCTTTAAATTATATCATAATAGGGTAGAATGGGAAATTTTTTGGTAACTTGAGTGATATTTTTGTCTAATTTCTAGGTGAGGAATGAATGAGGGTTTATATTATATTTATACCAACACTATCAAGAGATAAATTGCATTAAAACAAATAGGTTGACCATTTAATACATTTTATATGAAAATTATATTACTTTAGTGTATTGAACACTTGCCTTGGTTCAAGTTAGTGATGTTAATGTTACTGTCTATCCTATATTTTAGTGTCTAGGGAGTAGGAGAGTAGGTATAGGATGATAACTTGTAGGGGTGTAAAATAGGTATATTTTAAGCATTATAAGAAAGATAGGATGTTTATGTCATCAATATAATGTTGGTTATACTAATATTTAGGCCAAGGTGAACAATATAGAACATATGTGAGTCTTAAAAAAGAAAGGTATGTGTATAACTAAGAAGAAAAACCAAGGTCTATGTTTTACATGTGTACAAGATTGAGGTGCTAAATAATCACAAAATATCATCTACATTCCCATCTCCCTTAATCTGTTAATGAAATTTCTATTCTAAAGGAAAGGAATAAGTACCTAGGTGTGTAAGCACACCTTGTCTTTATTCAAGTTGAATTTAAGTGATTTGATGGAATTAAATTTGAATGCTTTGTTGGTGATTGACTTGAAACCAAGAGAAAGTTACAATGTAAAATTAGTGCATATAATATGGGTTAAAAGTACATTTAAATTTATTGAAATTAAAAGAGCAAGGTTTAAGAGTACACATGTGTGTCAATGTAACCACCTTTCCAATTAGTAAGATATTTTATAAAATATGTATTATAAATATCTAAAAATGAGATTAGGATAAATATATATAAATATTTAAAGTGCATATATATAAGTAGATAGAGGGAGATATTGGAAGGCACATGCCCCCAACTTTGGAGCAAAAATGAGTTTTCATGTATCAATTGAGATTAACTCAATCATGCAACCTAATAGTACTTATATCTTAGTGATTTTCGATGATCAAGTCCAAACTAAAAACTTGGCAAGATTGATTAGTTTAATCACCTCAACCATAGCAAATTTTGAACAAAATATTGTAGTATATTAGCTCGTTAAAGTATGTAAATGTTTGTTGGGTATCAATACATGCAATAGTTTTATAATCTGAGATTGATTTAGATTTTGTAATATTAAACACATGTTTTATAAAATATGCACCTTAGATATGTCTCAAGTTGAAACTATATATAAAATGGTACCATGTATAGAATTCTACCACAAATGTATATCAAAATCATATAACTATGTCCTTTGGCTAATTTAGATAACTATTTAAGTGTGTAGGGCATGTTTCCAAAGCATTACCCCACTATATATGGAGAAATATGACACTGATATAAGTACCAATATGGAGGACATGTCTCCATAGCATGCCCCTACTATAAAATTTAGATGTAGAATATTCAATTGGTGTGGAAAACATGCTTCCAAATCATGCCTCCATTAATGATTCAGAGTTCATTCTAGAAAAAGTTTTCCAAATCATGATGAAACCAATTCCATAGCATAGAAATTGTTGAGATCTTTCTATCACTTTTCACAGTTCAAAAAATGGAGTTTTGATGCTCAAGATATAGCCAGTTGAAGAATCTTGTGATAGGAGTGTCGAAAGTGATGTGGCACTGTGGAAATATGCCAAGTGGACCAATAGCCATTTGACACGTGGAAAAATAATTAGGTGCAAAAAAAATTGGTGTCTTTATTCACATGTTATTTGAAATTTTCAAATGTTTAAAGGTGCCAAAGGCCAAACTACCATGTCACCCACCAAACATGCATTAACCAAGTCAAAGGCGCCAAAAAAGGAGGGAAAAACTTTCAAATCTCTTCCCAAGCACCTAAAAAGGTGGGAGGTAGTTTTGAACCTTTGACCTTCCACATAAAATGTTAATGCCTTGACCAATTCAGCCATGGAGGTCAAAGTGTTATAAAATGGACTAATTTCTACTTGAATAGACACAAGAAGTCGACTGTGTATTGGAGAATATAGACCCACTTATAGTATTTGGTCATTTTGGAGCCCTTAGAGGCCGAATCAGAGCTTGAAGTAAACTAAAAATTTGTTTATAATTTCAATACTCTCTATGAAGTATATTAATTTTCCATTTTGGAGAATTGGTGATGCCATTTTGAGCTATATAAGTTGCCAATTTTGATTTTAGAGAAGCTTCTGTGTGTCATTCTGGAAGGTGAAGGACATGCTGAGTCAGCCAAGGCCTTTTGAAGGTCTGATCACTATTTTACTGAGAGATATGATCTTTTGTTATTTTTTAAGTATTATTTTTGCTTGTAAATTTAGCAACAATTAATGGATAAGTTTGATACGAACCCGAGGACATAGGAATTTTGAACCCCGTAAACAATTTCTATGTTTTAATCTTTGGATTCATTTTTTCATTTCATTTTCAGTTATTATTTAGATTATAAATTCAAATTTTTAATCAAAATGCAAAATTTAATAAATTAATCATATACGAGAAATTAGATAAAATCAAGAATTTGAAAAATCTGATGGTTTTAATGTATATTTGATGTGATCTATTAATTCACCTTTATTTCAGTTTTGAAACTTGATTTGGATCAGATTTAATAATTCTAACATCTTATAATTTGAGAAATTTAGAATCTATACTTTTAAAATTTCATTTAGAGTTTATCAATGGAGTTTATGGATCAAGTTGGTATTAGAGCAGTTAGAATGCAAGGATTGCTTCTAGTTGTGTATTGATAGTTGCTTCCAAAATAATTGAATTATTGATTTGTAGATTGATTATATTGAAGTGTGCATTGTGAAATTAGGTGTTTTCAGGAAACCATGGGCATGTTGTCATAGATTGAGGTCATCAAAGATGAAAATGCAATCTTGAGATGCCAGAAATTTGCACTTGAATTGCAAGTGGCAAAGTTAAAATAAGAGCTTGAATCCAAGGATGAGCTCTTGATTATATTGCAATGTGGTGAGTGTGAAAAGGTAAATCCTTCAACTTCAGATGTAGAGACTATGATTGAGTGCAGTGTAGGTTTTTCTCCACATGAATCTTCATCTTCTTCTACCATTTTAGATTTAGATTCTAGTAATATTGTTTTTGGTGATTTTGAAAGATACACTAAGGGCATAGGATCTAAATTATTGTTTAAAATGGGTTATAATAGAGGAGGACTTGGTAGATATAGTCAAGGTATATCTAACCCAATTTAGGTTGAGCATAGACCTCTTCATGTAGGTTTGGGTTATATTAGTGTGCAGGTGGATGATGGAGAAGTTTCTTCCATGGCTAAAGGAAGACAAGCTTCCAATAGTGAAGGTTCTAGGCCACTAGTTCAAAGGTGTAAAGGTAAAATAGGTATTGAGATTCCACCTCCTGATTCTTACACTAAATCTTTTGATCCAATTGATACTTTTAATCATTTTGGATACAATGTATAGAAGATAATGCAATCATTTCCACTTTTTGTGGGAAGAATAACCATAGTGCTAAGACTTGTTGGAAATGAAATGCTTTGTTGAAGCAGATTGCATGTTTTAAATACCATTCTTATGTTAATTTGGGAATTGGCAAAAGGGGACCCTCACTTAAGAAGGATTTTTGCACTCATTTTAAAGTGAGTGGACATAGGATTGATAGATGTTTTATGCTTCATTCATCTTCACATTCAAGTAATGTTAAAACTAAGATGATTTACAAACCTCTCACTAAGGTAAATGAAGCTAATTCAATCCATAATGTAGTTGACAATACAACCCAGGATAAGGTAAACCCCACAAGTGAAAATCCATTTAAGAGGTTAAGTCAACAATATGCAATTGATAATGGATCCACAGAGACATTCAATCTCACTAGGAAGAAAGAATTGGTTAAATGGATTATCACTACATTATTTTTGTAAAGCATGGTTAAGAATTCACCTAAGGGAATGAAAAATATTTGATAGATGTATAATAGAATTAGTGGGATCAATTCAAGATAGGTTTATCATATGAAGTTTTTCAATTCTCACTTTTTGATAACTCTAAGTTTTTGATCTCTAAAATATATTGTGTGTAGTCTAATAATGGATAAGACATTAACTCATTTGAAATAGTTGGAGATATAGCAGAGTGATGTTGTGATTTGTTTCCTTACAACATTTGATAGTTAGACTGCTATTTTGAATGTATCTATTTTGGCACAGTGATGTTTAGATGCATTTTTTAAGACCCTTTGAGCATGTTTAGATGTTAGGCAGCATACACTTTTGGTTGTTTGCATTTTCTTAGCATATAAGTCCCATACTAGGGAATTGTATTGCTACATGTCCATAACATTTATTATATGTTGTTAGCATTATAAACTTGTCTTACAGTTACATTGGGAGTTGTTTAAATTTTTGGTAATTCACCACTTTATAGGATGTGACATTTGGGCAGGCAGTTTGATATATTGTAATCACTTTTGCAGTTTCAGATTCACTTACTCATGCCTTTGGATTAGGAATTTATACAATTTAATTGTGAATCATTTTAATGTAATTGTTTATGTCTCTTGCTATGATTGGGTTCTATTTTCATGGATGCAATAGACCAGTTATAAGATTTGAAGTGATAGTCAACTTTTGGAGACAAAAAACCTCTTTTGTAGGGAGGTGTGATCCAGAGTTAATTCTAGAAAAAGTTTCTAGATCATGATGAAACCAATTTCATAGTGTAGAGCTCATTGAGAGTTTTCTGGCACTTTTCATAGTTTAAAAAATAGAGTCTAGATGCTCAAGATATAGCCAGTTGAAGAAATCTTGTGACAGTGGTGTCAAAAGTGATGTGGCACTATGGAAATATGCCAAGTGGACCAATAGCCATTTGACACGTGGAAAAATAATTAGGTGCAAAAAAATGTTGTTTGGTGTTTTTTATTCACATGTTATTTGAAAAATTCAAATGTTTAAAGGCGCCAAAGTCCAAACGGCCACGCCACCTGCCAAACATGCATTAACCAAGTCAAAAGAACCAAAAAAGGAGGGAAAAACTTTCAAATCTCTTCCCAAGCACCTAGAAAGGTGGGAGGCAGTTTTGAAACTTTGACCTGCTACCTAAAAATTTAATTCCTTGACCACTTCATCCACAGAGGTCAAAGTGTTATAGAATGGACTAATTTCTACTTGAATAGACACAAGAAGTCGACTGTGTATTGGATAATATAGACCCGCTTATAGTATTTGGTTATTTTAGAGCCCTTAGAGGCCGAATTAGAGCTCAGAGTAAACTACAAAGTTATTTATAATTTCTATACACTCTGTGTAGCATATTCATTTTCCCATTTTGGAGAATTGGTTATGCCATTTTGAGCTATAGAAGTTGCCAATTTTGATTTTGGAGAAGCCTCTACGTGTGATTCAGGAAGGTGAAGGATGTGTTGAGTTATCCAAGGTCTTTCAAAGGTCTGATCACTATTTTACTAAGAGATATGATATTTTTTTGTTTTGTAAGTATTATTTTGGCTTGCAAATTTAGCAATAATTAATGGATCGATTCGATATGAACCCGGGGACGTAGGAATTCTAAACCCCATAAACAATTTCTGTGTTTTGATCTTTGGATTCATTTTTGCATTTCATTTTCAGTTATTATTCAGATTATAGATTCAAATGTTTAATCAAAATGCAAAATTTAATAAATTGATCATTTACAAGAAATTAGATAAAATTGAGATTTTGAAAAATCTGATGGTTTTAATGGATATTTGATGTGATCTATTAATTCACCTTTATTTCAGTTTTAAAACTTGATTTGGATCAGATTTAATCATTGCAACATCTCATAAGTTGATAAATTTAGAATCTATACTTTTAAATTTTCATTTAGAGTTTATCAGTGGAGTTTATGGATCAATTAAATATGTGAATTGACATAAGTACCATAATGAATGAATGTGGAGAATATGCCTCAAAATCATATCCCCATTGAATCTAAAAACTATGAATGTGTGGAATCCATGTATATATGACATGACCCCACTAAATATACAAACTAGAAGTACTATATAATGAATAAATGTGGATAACATGCTTCCAAAGCATGCCTCCACTATAATTTGGAAACCATGAATGTGTGGAATCCATGTCCATATGACATGCCCCCACTAAATCTAAAAACTATGAAAAGTGTACATAATATAATTAATAAACATTCCCCCACTAATATGCACCCATTTAAGGTTGAGGTAAAAATAGTACATGGAAGTGACCTCACCTCAAAAGGGTAAGATAACTATAAAAAATGTGTATGTAACCATGTAGTGTATAGAAGGAAACATGTCTAGGTAAATGTATCATTGAAGCACATATAACCAATGTGATCACATGTAAGCATAATATGAATGATAAATATCATGGAAATGTCTTAATAGTAATAGTATAAACTCAACAAGAAAATAAGAACACACATAAGATCACTCAAAATCAGGTCAGAGCAATGGTCCAAGGAGACTACAAATAAGGAACATGTTCAAATGTCACAAAATCAAATGGACATGACTTATTCAAATGTCCACAAATTAAGTAATAACATATTTTAAACTCCATACAATAATAAATGACATATTTAAATGTCCAATAAAGTTAGACATAGGCATATGGGCCACATATGATGGAAAATATTTAAATGCTCAAATAAGAAAGACAATAGTAAGGTAAAACACTCAAGTGTTTAAATTAAATCATAAGTAACAAACATGCATGTCATAGTAGCCCATAGATAAAATGTGTTAGAAAAAACATCAAGTACATATCATATCTATAGACACATAGTTTTGGCCACTTTCATGCGTAAAATGAGATTCAATTCAATTTCTTTAAAATGACACAATTTAAGTCTATAAATCTTTTGAATTTCCTAAATTCATCTGGGTAAGGGATTTAATCTCTTAAAAACATGACTAATTTATTTGGCATATTACCTTATATGTACCGATGACCTAGTTTAGTTTTAATGCTAGTTAAATTACAACCTAGTAATTTGACACTTTTGTCCCATAAAGATATTAATTAAAAACATTAAAAATAATTTAAAAAAACCAAAAAAAAACTAATAAATTTTAAATATATTGAAAATATTAATTAACTTGCTTGAACAAAAATTACAAATCAAATTAGTGAATTTCATTTATCAAAAAAGGGAATTTTTAGCCAAATATGAATTCAAAAGTCAAATTAGCTAGTAAAGTGATCTATTATTTCCTAAATATTCCAAAAGTATGAGTCACAAGCTCACAAATATCTAAAGTGAGTTTTAATCCCTCAAAAATATTTGAAATTGCGGGTGTCAATATTTCATGAGTGATTTTACCCAACCCAGGGTTATCTTGACTCAACCTAGGTTAATTTATACTCAACAAAAGTTAGAATTTAACATATCCTCCCTAGGTTTAGAATTATTTATTTCAACTATAAATATAAGTGTCACCACTATATGCCAAAAATATTTTATGTGTAAGGTTGTTCTATTGGAATACATTCAATAATCCTTTTAGACTAGTGTTATAGTTCCTAATTTATGCCAAGCTTCACACCAAGCCACAAGTGACCATTGAAGAGATTCTACCACCATGGAGAAGCATTGATATAAGACTATAATTATCATAGTCTGAGCATGAACATATTTATGCCAATAAGTAAGAATCAAATTTGATAAAGGATGTAAATTATTTGTGTTGTTTTTATCTCTATTTTTTTATCTTTATTATTTTATACTCTCCTAAGTTCTTAGGCAATAGTGTTTAATCCTAGTGTATTTTTATGCTTGGTTTTAGTCATTTGGACTAAAAAAGGACTAATCTATATATTTTTTACTCTTTATAATCCTAAGATACAATATCAAGTGCCATGTTCAATATATAATCATGGATAAGGTAGGTATAAGTACATATCCAAGCTCAAACATGATAGTGCAGATTGATCATCAAATCATATAACCTATGTATATTAATATCATAGAAGATGGATGTCCCCAATGTCTTAGTGACATGAGTATAAGGAAAACACAACATTGATAAGTGTATCATGTATTTGTGTATGCCTATATATGTGTATGTAGGATTAAATTATATGCTAACTCTCAAAATGGAACTAACACATAGATGCCAAGGATCCAATAAATATGTAGGTGCTGAAATTATTTTTGGATTTTTGCATGTTTTTTTTTTTTTAGTATTTTTAGTGATTTTTTGAATATGAGGAAATATCATCCTATGATTTCATCCAATGGATGGTTATAGATATCTCCCCCCCACTATGAACCTTATAACCTTAAGTTGGATCTTTTACATTGTTTTCATCATAATTGGCTAAGTTGATGTAACAATCCCACTAGGATTTACTAGAATAGGGTAAAAACAATTTAAAAAATGACACAAATTCAATAAATATATTCCATCATGATGAAACTAACAATAGAGTGATATTTAACTAAATAACTTAGTTTCTAAGTTAACTAAAGATATGGTCAAGAACTAATATATTTATCTAATGATCACAAGATCAAGATCAAGTACAAAGCTGGATATAAAAATGAATGCTATAATTATTTCATAAAAGTATAATTACAAATTTAACCACAATTGATACAATATTATAACCAATTGATCTAATGGCACATATGAATAAATAATATAGTTTAATCATAATACATGTGTTAATAATAATGCATAATGACACAATGCTCCATAGAGAATGTGAGTCTCAATGAGCTAGAATATCCATAATTAATCATGAGTGTAGTCACTAGAGAAATAATAGTGATGGGAGGGATAGCAATCTAAGTGATTTTCTAGACCAACCATAGACCATCGATCCTCTGCATAATATCCTAACTAGGGAATGACCATCCCTTCACAGATGGATATATAATGATGGTGTGCGAATAAAGAGTGACAACTAAAACCCATGTGGTATAAAATAACTATTTCATGCAATATATCATAAATAAACCCATTCTAACATGATAATGTACAAAACATGTAATCTAAATCAAATATATCAAATCACAATGTTTAACCATAAATATTAATTTGTCCAATATTTTTTTGTATTATTTTATCTCAAGGATAAATAAATTTCATACACACCACTCTCTTTAATTACACTTTATTTGTGTAATAGTGACACTAATTAAGTAAGTGGAATCTATTTCACTCACTTATTTAGGGTCATTAATACAAGATTGTTTCATATATTTAGTAATAATAAAACTAGCATATCTCTTAATGAATTTTACCTACTAGAAGATATAATATGTTCTAAATAAGGAAATCTCAAATACATTCATTTAATCCATCAAATTCAATGTAATAAACCCAAATATCAAATGTATTTATATGAGAATTAAATGAGACATATAAATAGTTTTTAAATAGTCATAAATAAAATCAAACCATCTACGTAAGATTATATATCAAGACATCAAGTTACCAAAATATTAATATAAAACTCTAAATTTATTTAATCCATCTATATAACATCATTTATTAACCCATCACTTATTTCATATGTAAAATAAATATCAATAAACTATCCCAGATACTAAAAACATCATATGGTTTGTATTTAATCTCAAATACCACAAAAATTAGATGTCCCTTAAAACCATGAAATACACATATTAATTTAGTCTTGTTAATTCAAGTAATCAAATGCACCCAACCATCTTATATAAATAGCATATTCATTGTATTATTTCTAAAACTTAGCAAATATTAATCTTAATTACTACAGTTAAGTTCTTTTATTATAAATCCAACTGATAATGCATATAAGTATATGGTATAATCATTTAGTATATTATTCGACCTAAAATAATGAGTATCATGTATACATTGGTATGCATATTCAACATATAACTATATTCAGTTATCCCAATAACCAGTCAAAGAGTAACTAGTGTTTCTATAGTTGAGTTCTATTTAAATAAGCATAATAATTAATACATATATATTTATATGGTAAAATCAAATAAGAATGGCTATAATTCATAAGTTTCACATAATCGTGTGTGTGTGTGTGTGTGTACTCTTATTCTATCACAAAATTACATTGCTAAAGTAATATTTTACACAAATAAATAGGAGTTAAACTTTTAGCCTTACAATTGTGTTAGGATTCAAACACAACACATAGTCCATTTATCTGCCTTAAAAAAGGACACAATC